>JAAALK010000823.1:288110-323110 GCA_019279435.1 Zizania palustris | reverse complement strand
AAGCTTTCTTCTCATGCGACTCTTGGATCGAAAAGAGGCTGCTGGACTGGACCACGGCTGAAACTGCCAGGCACGGACTAAAAGCTGGGCTCAGGGATTCCCGAGTCAAACGACTACCATACATAGCATAGAGCTGGAAGCTGCACTAGTGTACAGAGAAGACTGGATGTGAACACGAAACTTTACAGGAAGAAGAATCGCCCCACTTTCCCTCTTGGAAGGAGCATAGCCCTGTAACCCCTATAAAGAGGAAGAGAGTGTAATGCCTTAAAGATCTAATTTTTTATTATGATTACTCTAAACTAAAGAAGCGACGTGCCCTTCTTGAGTGAGGAAGGAACTGATTTCCGGTTTTCTGGAATTGAATCCGGTGCTACTTTTCTTTTTGGTATAGAATTGGACAAGCAACTTCTTTGCCGAAACTACTACTTCAAAGAACTCCCTTTTCTTGCAATCCCCCTTCTCTCGAGCTTCAGCTTGACGAGAAAGAACTCCTATTTTATTAGAGTCAGCTCCATACCTGACGACTCCCCTCCCTCAAAGAAGGACCTCTTCGCCTAAGCTTGACTTGAAATACCAGGTCTTTGTCCCTAATCAATGCATCCAGTAGGTCGGTATTCTCTATACCATAACTCCTCTTTTCCCTACTGAGATAGATGGGTGATTGTTCAGGAGTACCCTGGCCGATGAAGGAGTCTACTTTCTTGCTTACCTACCCGAGTCGGCAACTTCCTTTGATGAGTCACATCCCTCCTTTTTGGCCTATCGAGTTCCGCTAAGACCTCTTTGACTTATTACGCCTTAACCTACCTGGTACTAGGACTCATTGTGGAAATCCCATAGGCCTATCCTCCACTACGTAGGGTACTGGCGTGTTGGTGACTCTACTTTTTGGAGTGACGATTGGGAAGGAACTGGCACATTGGAAAACATCCTGCCTTCGCTGAAACTAGTCTTCCTTTTTGTTTGCTGCATCAGTCCAATATGGCAAGCAACAGCCAATGTCATGCTATTTGCATAAACTTGTATGCAAGCTAGGCCTTTTCTTTCGTATTGAAAAAGCCGCTTCATAAAAAGAAAGCGGCGGAGCTGCTATAGACGCTTTGATTGGCTGGAGACAGAGATCTCTCAAGTGTGCAGTGATAGATCTTTAGAGATAGCCATACTGAAGTCGGCCCAAGCAATGCCCAAAGAATCCCATTTCTTTCTTGGTTGGACTAACCCAACCGGCAATTTCCGTCTTCCTGAATTGGGATAGTCAGATTCAGTCTTTCTTTCGTATCAAAGTCAGTTCTTTCCTTGATTCTTTCTTTTCGTGCATGACCTTTCTCGAACTTTCGAAAAAAGATAGAATTGACTTTTCTGCAGCCACTATTTGGACTTCTCCTTTTAAGCAATTATGAACGGAACGGGCAAGAGTGATCTTCAAAAGCCCAGGTTGGCTTTCCCACTTCCAAATCCGTAATAGTAAAGTAAGAGTAAGGTGCAGATAGCGGACAATTTCCATAATAGATAGCTAAAGTGCTTAATCCTGATAAGATGGGAGACGTCGATTGTTAGAGTACTCTTGACAAGTGCATTTCTCAAATTCTAGCCAACAGATTGAAAGCATGCCTGCCTGTTTGTTCTTTTCAGTTCCAATCAATCTTCCTTTTCTTTTTGAATCCATTTATGGTAAGATTACCGAAATTGGATTTCCTATGCTTGCTAGATTGATAAGCCGGAGAGGTAGTCGGGGAATTGGTAGTCAGGGTCGGAAAATCATCTGCTTGTAAATGAATTGTGTAAAAAAAAGTAGTACTCGTCCCGGAATAGGCGTTATGACAAAGAACAAGAAGAAAAAGGGGATGGGGAGGCTGCGGGTACTATGGATCAATCACCCTTGCGCAATATTTCGAGAAGTCCCCGGTAGAACTCGGAATGCTTTATATTAGTTTCCAAACCCAAGGACCAGTTCCCTACTTCTCTATAGACTGTCTCCTCATCCCACCCCCAATTTCGAAGTTGCCTGAGGCGCTCTTGAAGATAGCGCTCCACCACTGTGGACTCATAAGCGCTACTTTCACTCTTCCAACTTTTCCATTTTCTACTTCTCTTATTTACGATCAGCTCATTTCTGAATTTCATTATACATCTTTCTTTGACGGAATGCAGCATTTGCTCCAATGACTCCCTCTGTTCATCATTTTGTAAGTGGAACGTGATGGGATTGTCCTCCTGTATGGGTGGGACATGTTGGTCGTCCCCGGGGACGACGGGGACAATCTCTACCTCCGGCTCCGGGTCAGGGAGCGGGGCGTTCAAATCTAGATCCAAAATCTCTCTACTCGGTGGAGCTTCGTCCACGGGCGGAAGATTGAGATCCAAAATCTCTGGTTCCGCTTCGTCCACGGGCGGAAGATTGAGATCCAAGAATAAGAGTTCGCCAGCAGAAAGTGCAGCACCACTTGTATAAAGAAAAAAATGAAGGAAAGTGACAAAGTCCTCACATTCACGGAAGTAATGGTAAGGAAAATTCCTTACTTTTCCATTTCTTTGGAAAGCTCCTACTAAGATTAGAAATTCCCCAATAAAGCTGCTAGTGCCGGGTAAACTCATATTGGCTAAAGTGAAAAAGAAGAAGATTATTTCGACTTCTACAGCAGACAGCACCCATCTCCATAGTGGAGAGGCAGATGAGGATTTTTCCCCAGAAAAAGTTGTTGCGGCAACTCCAACGAGAAAGAATAAGCACAAAAAAAGTAGTAAGAGATCGTTTGGGGACGAGCCTCCTACTCCTAGAATGTATTTTCCGACGAGTTTAGATATACTCTTTGAGAGCTAAAACAATAACATGATCACTTTTGGACACAATTATGTGTACTTCTGCTCTCCTTGGATTAGAGAGACTGATCCCAACTGGCCTTGGTTTTTCCAAGGAAAAACGAAGAACTTTTTATGCGATCGGAAAACGAATGAGATCAGAAAGATAGGCGGACGACTTGACCATAAGGTCGGATGTTTCCGTGAGCAGTAAGCTGCGGATCTCCCCTTTTTTGGGGGAAAGCTGGTGGCCCTTTTGGCGTGTTAATTCTTTCGACGGGGCGGCCTTCTTCGTTCGGTAGATCCGGTCGAGGTGGTTTTCGTTTACCAGCGCGTAGGTGGTCTAAGTTCCTATGACCGAGTCTTTCTGGCCCCTGTGAACATATTTTATTAATGTATTAAAGAGGGCCTCTCTAACCGGTGAAAAGTGGTAGGTGTCCACTAACGGCTATTCCTGGCTCGGCTCCGATAACGCAATTCCGGGAGGAGTCGGTAGTTGGGCACTGGATCCCTTCGGACCTGGAGAACGTGTGACACTGGGTCGGGGTTTGGTGAACCAACAGGTCGCTCCTTTAGTTGAAGTATCGGGCCCCTTTTTCGTTGCCTAGGTTACACCTTCGGAATACCCCAGACGGGGATTTCGCTCTATTCCCCCCAATCTTCACTTTACGCCACGCCGACTCTCCGTCGTGGAATTAGACCAAGGGTCGAAGACCCATACCATAGGACCCCGTCTCCCGTATCTTATCTTTCGCGCGTAGGAGATCGAGACACAGCCTTAGGGCTATGGGGAAAGTAGATCGATTGCCCTAGAATTACAACTACATAGAGGGTCTCTACAAGTCTATAAAGAAGTTTCAAAAAATTGATCGGTAGTAGTCCGGTCGCACCCGAACAATAATATTCCAGAGGGAAATGCACCTAAGATCAAATATTTTGAGCCGGCTTCCGTGGAAAATTCAGACTTTCTTTTTGATGCTGCGATCACATAAAAACATAAACTTTGAAGCTCAATAGCTAAATACATGGCAATTAAATCATGAGCCGGGATCATTAAGAGCATACTGCGAGTAGGAAGTGGAATTAATACAATGAATTCAGAAGCATCAAACCTCTCTTTTTCGAAAGAATCGAAACACATCGAAATGGTACCAGCCGTACTTAATAATAGAAGGATTTGGCAGAAATATGTAAAATTGTCCCTCCTAAAAAAATTATTCCAGAATAAATGGGCAATAGTTAGGAGAGGTGCGCCAGCGGCGAGCAGAAGCAAGGTTATTAGATACCGAAGGAAAGCCCGGCCAGAACCACACGTGCAAGTTTCCCTGCATGTGGCTCGTCCGTGATAACTTCTTCGGATTTGCGTGAACTAGCGGACCGATCACTAAGTGGTTAGTACCTCCAGCATGAGCGAACCTTTTAAGAACTGGTTTGGAATGGGCGCCACTATCCCAGCCCGGATCCAGCCAGGTTCTATTGATCATGTCCCCTTCCCAACAGTTGTACCTTGTCTTGGGGCGTCTTTCTTTGGCTTTACTATCAAGCCCGCCGGAAAAAGAAAAGTCTTTCTCTTCCCGTCCCGGGTCATAGTGAGGCGAAGGTGCGTCCACAGAAGAGGAAATCGCAATGCATCTTGCTCAGCAGGCGTAGCTTGGAGTGGGAGTGTTGCGGGAGTAAGGTAAGGAAAGTGTGGCCTAAGAGAGGAAGCCAAACAAACCAACCAGGGCCTTTTGAGCGCTGCTAAGCTAATATGCGCCAGAGAAAGAAAAGGAGGTAACTATTCGGTCCGGAGCATTGATTCCCCATAACGAATAGGCTAACTCTATCTCTCAATTGCCTATCCTGTGCTCGAGAAGGTCCCCCAGTTCCTCGGCTGCACCTTGAAGTGCATTTAGTTGTCTAACTTTAGACTCGGGATATTCCCCACTCCATGGCATCTTTCGCTCATCCATTCAGCCCGCCCGCCCAGACGCGGCGCCCTTTCGCATTATCATCTACCGCCCTTTCTTTCCTCCCGTCCCTTCACGCATGAAGATCGTCGTATGTATGTTCGACTTCGGTTGCCGGTGCAATAGAATTGGCGGGAGTATATTATGGCAGGATCAGTCACCTGGGCAAACCAACCCTCCTCCAAGAAGAATTGTGCTATGCCCCCCCCGATATCCCTATAGAGCGAAAGAGCTGCCTGGTGATCCCTAGGTTGCAGCACGTCCGGTCGTTAACTCCTCGCTAGCTGCCACCGTTTCTAGGACCGACCGACGCCTCACCTGCATGCACAGGTACCTACGTAGTGTAGTGTCGGTCGCACATTCATAATAGCGTTCGGACTCATGTGCCTTCCTGAACCAGGGGAGTTCCCTTGCTCCTGCTGCGTACGATTAGCCAGCCTTGTGGCGGCAAAAGGATTAGGACGTCCCCCCATGCTAAGGTTCCCTGCGGTCCGGCCGCATTAGGTTAGGGAGCTGGGCGATAATAGCTCCTCCGCACCCCAAGCGCGCTGCCCTCCTAGGCGCGCAACACTAAGTAATCCAAGCCAACCCACATTACTAACTAACGGTGGATAATCATCTTTCTTAGAGGTACTAAATACAACTCCATGAATGAGCAAAATGAAGGTTGCGTTAATGATAAAGATCTCTGGGGAAACCGCTAAAAAAAGATTGAACATGTGGTTCCGAGTTTCGATAACTTCTTCAGCTTTCATTTCCTCCGTCTTCAAAATCGCAGAGTTAATTCGAAAGTCCTGTTAGGTCACATTAAATAAGAAATGAAATAAAAAGGGGGTTGGTTTTTTTAACCGTCTATTCCCCTTTTTCGATCTTCCAATTGGAAGATCAGTTGAGCATGTTTGAATTCAGCTCTTTCGAGCCTTGCTTTGGCCAGTTTTACCTGGTCACACAACCATCTCCGTTCCGCCTCTATCCACGTCCTTTTCGCGCTTTGGGCTTCCAGGAAATCACGGTTGTGCGAAACAACATTGTTAAAGAAAACGGATCCTCCCTCATTCTCCCGCAGATCCTGATAAGCTGCCTGGAGAATAGAGAAATTCTCAGTTGCGTGAATATGGTCAAGATAGGAACGAAGCGCCCCCTCCAAAAGGTAGGGCTCGACGGGAAGTACGGCTCCGTTCCTCGCGTATTGTGAAAGAAACTCTTGAATGAGATCAAGCCTTAAACTTGATGCCCTTTCTTCCATTAGGAAGAGCCTAAGCCGCCCAGGTATGTCCTCCAGAGGGGTGTTGTGATTCAGCTCCTGCTGAATGAACGCAACCCACTCCGGATCCTGCTCGTAAAGGCTCAGATAGAAGTTTAGCCCTTCTAAATGAGCTAGAGCCTGTGGGTTTTGAATTTCTGGTGGGAGAGTTATGAGTAAGGAGGAGCAACAAGTTAGATGGGACAAAAGTAGTACTATGGGGAGGACTAGCCGATAAAAGACTAGAAAAACGAAAATGGAAATCTTTAAAAAGAAGATCAGCGACGCTTAAAGTCTTATGCTCTCCGGGAAAGAAACCTTCTCCACCTCTTTCGAGATGAAGAGAGCTTGTCGTCATATTGCTATTAGTCTAACCAATATACAATAAAACTATCCCCCCTCACTATGCCTCTGTTCAGAAGGCATAGATCTCTAACTTGCACTATACAGTGACAATGACCAGAAGAATATAATGTACAAAGGCGACCGTCACAAGGATTTTGATCGAGAATTCGATCTAGTCCCCATGATGGCGTCAGAGACTCAACATAATCGTACAAGATCCAGGATACACCAAACACTTCCAATAAAGGTTGTGATTGAGTGTACGCCCAGTTTGTAACGACTATAGGAGGGCTCAGTGCCCGTTCCATCAACTCAACTGGATCATGACCCAAGTCATAGTCCCGAATCAAAGCAAAATACCAATTAAGGTGTTTTAGCCATAACCCCATCTGTCCCCGTAATAACGTGTATTCCAGGAAACCCTGACTGTTGAAACAGTGCCGAGTTGGTTTCCCTGTCTGAGGATGCATAACAACTTCATCTTCATCAGGTACTAACTGCTCGGGTATTTGCTTCAGCTGCTTAGGACTCACCTTATGGATGAGCCACCTTGTAGCTTCCGCCAACAAATAAGGATTAAGGGGTCCGCCTTTTCCCAACCACAAATCAAGTGGCAGAGTATAGCGTGTTATCATGACTTTCAATCTCTTGAACTTTCGAGAGAGAGAGCCATGAGCTCGCGACCGCGTCTTGAAACCTGCGCCATTAATCCTCATACAATTTACAAAACGGAGATGAGGGAACATCATCTTCACGGCTAAAACGCCTTTAGGTTGATGTGAACCCATAAGATTCTTAATAGATACAGGAGAACAATCCACAGTGAGACCTTTCACAAGGAATCTCTTTGCGAACTCGCATCCATGATGAGAAACTCAAGATTTGACATCAGAGATGCCTACCTGAAGTTCACTCATAATGGCTCGATAAGCAATAGCCACCCGCTCATCAGCGATGACAATGTCATCACCAAGTAACGAGTAATCTAAGAAACGTTTCCCTGGGTAGACCTGTTCGGCTGCTGTCCACACAATCAAGTGATGCGACAAAGCAAACAGAGGCCAAGAAGATAAATATCCCAATGGCTGACCGACAACAAAAGACACGGTAGAAACCTTGTCTGAGTCCTTCCCTTTTACGAACGGGACCTCAAATAGGTTCATCGCCAGCACACTGTTTACACAGGCGCTAGCAAATGAAGGACTAAATAAGGTCGCCATAACATGGAAAAGAACCCTTAAAGGCATCCGATCCGTTGCTGCCGTCAAATCATAGGAATAATAGCAGCTTCGGTTCTTGATCCTAGAAAGAGGCGCCGTCTGATGAAAAGTTCCATCAGGGGGCAACCTCCTCAACACCTCCATTAACCAGTTCATAACTGGTTTCAGAAGACGCTGATTAACATAGTTTCCAATAGCGAAGATCCGCCTCTTAGCCCTCCCCTCAGTAGCTTGGCCCAGACGCCCAAATTTATAGAACTGTTTGCATGGATCATCGGTTGTTGGTAAATGAGGAGCAAAACTGCTTTCACATTTATCAACATCCTGATTCGCATAAATAGAATTCATTTTGTCAAATGCGAACCGAACCCGATGTGGCCATAGGACTAGAGGGCTGAACTGTTCTCCATACGAATGAATAAAACGTAGAAGAGAACCGAACACCTTCAACTCCAAAGGCCAATAAAGGTAAGGTGACCTAGGAACACCAACCATTTTCAATATTCCATAATTTGGTAACGATTTCCAGGTTGGAGCCCAAGTCATTCCTTGAGATAAAGGGATGCTTGAGATCCAAGGCATATACCGCTTAATGAGGATAGGAAAGTTTGGTCGAAGAAGAGATTTCACAACCTCTTCCACTCTTGCTTCCCCTTCTTCAGTTAAGGGAGTAATGATAGATCCAAAAGTACCTGTCCTACTTACAGCTTTAGCCAAAGGTATAACCTTTGTCAAAGAGAAGAGAGACATATAAAATCTTACGAAAACATCACTCCTATCATCTTTGACTAAAATCATCTTTCGATGAAAGGACGGGATGATACGGGGATACCCCTGTCTATTAAGAGAAATTGGAAATGGTTGCGGGAGCTTGGAAGAACCCGCATAGGCAGTTTGGAGTGCTGCAGCGCCATACTTACAAAATATGGACACATACAACCACCCACCCTTCCTACCCATTATCACAATCTGTCTTGCGAACAAGAACACAGCAATACAGTGCTCCTTAGTCAATCGGGAGTAGAGAATGAGTAGTACCTTTGTGAAGTACCCACTCAAACTCCGCGTGCTTTCCAAAGCACGCCGCCACTTAAGCATAGTGACCTTGATAAGAAGATTGAATAATTTCATATTACAATTGTATTATCTTGGCCATTTATGTTTAAGCCTCGACCAGTTGATTGTCATCTTGTGACAACCACGGCGGGGCGCCCATTGACATGGGAAAAGGGTATTGAGGGTTCCGAACCTCAAGACTCCTTTCGAGGATATAATGAATATGAGTACCACCTTACGGTGATAAACCATACATTACGCCTCAGTTGGACGGTATCCTAACCTTGCTTCTGAACGGTCTGCTTTCTCAATCAATTCAATTTAAGTATACGCTTACCTTTTACCAACAATTAGAGAATACCTGCAATATTACTGCTTACTTTCTTCCTTATCTTTTTCTTGTCCTTAATACTTCTATTCGAGTAGGGGCAATAGCATACCATACTTCTCTCGCTGGACACAGTACTTTATGACGTTTCTTCGACACAGCATCGCATTCCTCCTATCTCTGGCATTGAGGAGTTGAGATAGCCTTTTCGTGAGTTGACCTATTCGATTGAACTAAGGAGTATGGAGAGTTTCCTTCTTGTGTTTGCTGTTTCATTCTATTGATTGACTACCAGGATGCTTGGACTACTTCTATTGGATTCCCCTAGTGTACAGTACAGAAGTGGATACTTTATTTGGTAGGGATGCCTTTTGTAATGAAAACAGACCCTGCCTCTCTCAAATACTTACTTGTACAAAGACTCCACCATTTACTGGTATGTTGAAAAGCTTAAATAAACTCTCCTTTTGATCTACCTTACTTACTGTTGATCTTATTGGGGCTTTAACCATGCCATCTGATAGTCCTTGGGTATTGAGTCGGATGGTTGGGAGAGTGAGTGATGCCCTTAATGGGTATCAGGAAGGGGGCATAGCTTCCTTGTCTGAGAGTCGAGTTAAGACTATTCTTATCCGACCTGGCTCGCTCACTTCCGTCTATGAATGATAGGTTTTTCCCGTCACTAGGATAGGAAGCAAGGGTTGAAGGAATAGCACTTGGGAGCGAAGCAGAGGCAAAGGAGTAGGAAGTCGTACCATCCGTGATAGAAGAAATCCAGAAAGAAGGATCAGATCGTAAGCGAACAGTCGCGAGAGCGTAAGCCACTTCAGTCAATGCAATGAAGGCTAGGAGAAATCCCGCTCAGGAAGATAGGTTTAGGAAGATGGCACTGGAAGGTAGTACTACCCTGATGAACTCGGATTGGGGAGGCTATCGAAACTTCTTCGTCTAGTCTAGACAGGCAGTACGGGAGACAGTTACTTCTTTCGCTCCAAACAAAGCTTTCTCTAGTATAGCGAGTTAGGCCTTTTCTCAAGATTGAAAGAAAGACTTAGGGGAATATATATATATGGAAGATGGAGGGAACCAAACCCAAGCCCATTTACGTTCGGGTGAGAAGATAAGAGAATCTTCACCGCCATATCCGATTTAGATAAACAGCGCCGGGATAAAGCCCTCTGTATAAATATTTCTGGGTCAGGGTCTTAAAACGGAGAAAAGCCTGCACCCCAACTTACTTTTACTTTAATAGTATATAGGAGACAGTGGTATGGCATTTGAAGAGGGCCTTGAAAGTGCCGGTGCGTAGTTCAATAGTAAATCTAGACAATGTAGCATGCCTTATTCTAAACTGAAGAAGATTTCCTACATTTCAACTCGAGAACAGCCTTTATCAGCTAGTGACGTTCGATGCATCAAAGACTCAACCTTCGATAGAGAAGAGAGAGCGGACCATTTGCTGGCTGCGTTGGATGAAACAGAAATGGAGCTGAGACTACTGGAACTCGTCTTTTTCTGCTTGTGGAGAGGCCCTTATAGAACCTTTTTTTAGAATGGCTAAGGCGGTAGGCAAGGCTAGACTTACTTTCTAGAGTGAAGTCAATTCATTACTAAGAATGAAAAGTAAAAAGTAATTGTTTAATGGTGCAGCTAGTTATTTTTCACTCGTGCAGAGCGGACTTGATTCATTCGTGACGGATGCGATTTCGGAGATTGCGCGGAATAATCCTTTGACAACAGCTTCACATTTGCCAACAGCCAGCAATCGCTTTTCCACTTTTCCATCTATACGAAACGGCTTTGCTTTTCCTCATGCGTAGAATTGAGCCGGATCTAGAAACAGAACAGATTGCGCGGGTGATTGATTTCGGGAACTGCACTACAACTACAGATTGGGGAACTGCATTTCACTACTGGCATTCGCACTCTTCTGTTTGGATCGAAAAGATTGCATCCAGGCATGCATGGCGCAGAAAGAGATTGCATCCAGGGCTTTTATCCAGCCAGGGCCAGGGCCCTCACTGATTGAGCGATTGAACACGGGCAACTTAGAGGAACAGAACTCCCATTCGATTCGCAGTCAACCATTTGCCTCAATATTGGCATGGATGGAAAAGGATTTCATTGGATTTCCAGGATTTCATAGATCGAATTTCATAGATAGAATAGATTTCATGGAAACAAATTCTAAGGTAACAGATGCTCAAGTAGGTCGTTTAGGTCAAGTCCAGTGATATCAAGTGCTCTAGTCCAGATTGGAACAACAAGTTCGTATCCATCCGTATCCAGATTGGAAACACGAGTTCAAGTGCTCTAGTCAAGTATGCGTTCAGCAGTAGGTCAAGTCAAGTAGCTGTGGCTAACAGTCTTGCCCCCTGGTTGGGAAACAGGATTGTTGCTAGGCAACGCGCATTGTCAATTGTCAACTCTTCCGGTCCGGAATGGGAATGATTGCTATGCTATGGGAACTGTCTCTAGGAGTGTGCTACTGGCACTATCTCTAATCCTTGACTGGCACGGCTGTAGCTGTAATCCAATCCTGGAGCTAAGCACGAATGAATGCTTGGCACTGGAGCTAATCCTGGAGCTATTGATGATTGAATGGAACTGCAGTAATCACGGAATTCCTTGATATACGACATACCACCTTTCTATACGACTTTGTGGGAGTGATTTCTATACGATTTTTGTGGTGGCACATGATATGGTTTCTTGGGATTGATTGCTCAATTCCTACTATACGAATTACGAATTTATTAAGATAGAAAGAAACTAAGGAAAGTGCTTTGGGCAGATCCACTTAACTTGAATATTCCAATTCCACTATAGCAGAGAAATCACTACGGCGCTTTGCTTGGCTGTCCCATTCCGACCATGCCAACGGAGCTTGAGATGATGAACCATCTCCATTTCTTGCTTGTGCATCTAGCGTGGAAGAAGCCTATTTCGGTGTATCAACCCCGAATTCTTGATTTGATGATCCGCCTTGCATCTTCTTTCTCGCATATGAGCTTATTTGACTCCAAGTTAAGTTGCCAATTCGACTCACTCTACTGAAAGCTCTGCCTTGGCGGCTCTTTGAAAGCAAGCCGGCGCCTACCCTACATGCTTCTGAAATCCGGCACTCTTCTATTAGTTAGGCATCTCTGTTTCCTTCTCCAATCAAACTCAACAGCTTAGCGCCCTAGGTATCTATCTAGATGTCGATTGCTTTGTCGCTTAGAGCACTCTACTTAGACTTGGCTACAACTAATCGCCAACTATGCTTCTTTGATTGATCTCTAGCACATTCATGTAGAAAAGCTTAGACTATGCTATCCAAGCATGTGTAAGGAGGAAAAGGAGCCGATGTGCCAGGCATGCAGCGCGCAAGCTTCTTCTTGACTCGACACGCCCGTTCCAGAATCGAATCGCTAAGTACTTTGACTACGATCAACCCTGCCAGCCCTATCAAAAGTCATTGTCCCTTCCTTCTTGGACATTTCCTAGTTGCAGTGCTGACTTACTTATTTAGCTCTACCCCACAAAGCGAACGCGTCCCTAAACGATACGATTTTCAGTGCTACGGCACGGCATGATGAATGGCAGATGAGATGGACTTAGTTCAGATCAAGGGACAGTCTATGCTTAGTGAAGCTGGTTCTACCTCCGCAACAGGATCTGCAAATGGACCTCTGCTTCTATTTTGGATGAAAGGTCGACTAGTTTTCACCGAATCTTCCATTACGCACCTATACTTATTTTCCATTTTATCGTTCAGGCTAAAAAAAAAGGCTAGCTAAAAAGTCACCTTGATTCCGAAGGCCTAAAAACGATTCTTTTCTCACTTTAGTGGTGAAAGCGGAACCGGCACTTGAATATTCCAACAAGCAACGGCTCTGCTCGAAAGCCTAAGCGCTAGTAGCTCAATAAATCGTATAAACAAACAAGTGCCAGGGTGCCTTTCTATTTAATTAAGTGCCTACACTACAGTCAGAAGTGCCGAGAAGCAGATGTGGGGTCAGGTCACATCCCTCACGACAAAGCTCTAAGAATGAACGATCCAAACCATCCTCCTTCCGAAATCCGTACTGGCAGCCACTAGGGGAATAATCCGACTTTTGATTCTCAGCTAAAGCCCATGTCCGATTGGAATCGGGTGCAGTGTTAGAAGAAGATCGGGAGCTGCGTTAGAGTTAGAAGAAGTTGCGATGCGAGAAATGCTAGCCGTCCTGTGGCACGCGTGGAATTCGGGTTGACGACGAAAAACCCGGGCATTTGGAAGTTGTTGCTGGCGGTGTGGAAATCTCGATATCGCTTTAGGAATGGCCTTGTTTATCTCCATGAAGAATTCACCGCTGACTAAGCTGATCTAAGCTGACTAAGCGCTGACGTGCACCAGATTGGTTCTCTACTGTACAAGCTCACTTGACTCATATAGATTAGCGGAACAACCCATCAAGCAGTATTCTCACTCCATACCGGAGGCCTTGAAAGAGACCCGGAAACGGGGACAACCTTATCTTAAAACTTCTGGAACCCGGCAATGCCAAGGTCTTAAGGAAGCTCACTTGACTACGGCAGGATTTGCTTTCCATAAATGGTTTAAAACCCATAGCATCTCTACTAGCGGAAATCGAATAAGATGGTAATGAAACGGCCACGGGCTTCCTATCTGAAGACCCGACCCATACCTTCCTATCTGAACCATGCTCGCAAACCCCTCAGATTTCCGCTGAATCGCCTGTTCGTCATCATTAGAGTACGGCACTATCATAAATCAATGAAAAGGAGTTTTTCTTTACCAGTATCATACGTAGATTCGAAACCCGGGGCGGATCTCCCAACAAGACGGGATGGATCCTATTCCTCGCACATCGCAACAAGCATTCCTCGCACTCTGGCTTTGTAGAATGTCGGACCATTCACTAATCGAAAACAGCGGCACCATTTCTTTCAGGCCCTGATCCCTATAATGAATACGCTGCTGCTAGAGACTCGAGAACGGATTCTTCTGCTTCTGCGACGGAGACTGCGGCTACTTATACTTACAAAGCTTCAGGAACGTGTCCATTCAAGCAAGAAAACGTCTTTTCCTAAGATTCATGGCCCGAAACCCTAAAAAGAGTGGGAACAGCAGATTCAGCCTCAATAAAAGGGCTTCTGGAGCCAATGAGTAACTACAAATGTTACGAATCAAAAAAACCTAAGTGCCGGAGCTGGTAGTATTTTTCCACATAGTGAGTTGGCAGTTTTGAATTGGAAATCGACTGGATCGACGAGGGATAGAGATGCTCTGGCGCTGGAATTGATCCGATCTTAAGTTAAGCTACGGGCAGCAAGTGCTTGAAATGAAGAAAGAACAAGAGACTCGTTTTTTACAGCTTCCATTGGCCAGGCTAGCTCTTCCCCATTGGCCTGGATTGAAACCTGTTCTGATTCTGCTACCGAGATCACTATCGCAATTCATCCCCTCTCTTTCTGTTGACAATACCAGGGACTTTGCACACGCCGGGGCTATTCTGTTGTGAGTCTACTTTAGCCGAGTCGCAATCTCTACTCTCAAAGAGTGCGCATATCTCGACTCGCTCAGTAGTCTACTTGAATCCCATCCATCTCAGCTGTAATTCCAAATGCCCTACTCACTATCTTTGCCAACCCTATATACTATTTGGTTTGCTTAATGAATGTCTAGCCCGACTCACCCGGAGCAATGCCTATGAGTGACTTAAGCAATCTTATCTATCTACTGGTGGTTGTAACTCATAGGACACTGTTCTCCTTCACTACTCTACTACAGGCTTTGTTCACTCAACTCCTTGCTAGCTACTCAAACTCTACGTTACTCCTTTTTGGTGTTACCTACTCTACTAGTCTGAACTGTAAGACTGATTCTGTTCATCTTCTTCTCTGTATTCAGTTTGAACTAGGGCTTAGAAATACTGATTTCACTGATTCAGCTATTTCTGTCCTAATAGGCAAGAAGTCAAGTTTTCTACTAGATTGATAGAGAGGAATGACAATCGTCCGGTGCACATGTGAGAAGTAGAATGAAACTTCCTAGTCTGAATCTTCCTTGTGTCTAGTTGATAGGATGATCTGGTGCAAGCTGGTTGTGGAAGCGGGTGCTTTCTATCTGATCAAGTAGAAGTTGTCTATTTTGTAGACATATAGGAGAAGAAATGCTTAGCATCTATGGCTGCGTCGCCTATGTGCAGTAAAAAGAATCCCTCCTTTTCAAGTTGGTATGACTTGGTTCTGATGCTCTAGATGTCCTATGATGAGAAAGATCAGTTCTGTAGACAATGAGTAAGAACAAAAAAATCCTGCTAGTTCGAATGTCCGAGGACAGGATTGAACCTTATATTTATATATATGCGAAAGTAGTAAATTGCATTTACCCTAAGGGTCACCAATTGCTAAAAAGTTAGTTTCATATATAGGCCAAATCAATGCATTGGTGCGAGGGGCGCCTAGCTTCGGGTTAAGCACTAGGGCCATTCGGGTCTTCCGTGAAGAGATTTAGCTGCACCTCGTATTCCTATTGGAGGTAGGCAGCTTATCGTTCAAATCGATCAAAAGATCAGGGAATATGCTTCCTACGCTATTGAAATGATATCCCTATTCCTAGACCTTATCCCTTTTCGGAGGAGCTAGAGCGAAGACGGGGCGGTTTCCAACAAAGGAACTGTTTTTCATATACTTCCAGGCGCACCCCCCTAGACCAGGGCGAAATCAATTCAAACTATTCCAACTGCTACCGAAGATATGGTTCGTACGTTAATACGATTACGAGCGAGCCTAAGCCAATAATAACGCTAGAGAACGTAGTGAGCGCTAGAGTAGAGATATTCCTACTCATCTCACCCCCACCTATCCTCCTTTGGAATCATTCCAAGGGTCGAAGAGGGAGGGATAAAGATCAAGTGAATAGAATACAGGGATAAAAAGCTGTAGCTAGCTAAGAAGCTAGAAAACTATGAAATCCTAGAATAATAACATATCTAAGATGATATCTATCTGATAGAACATGGCGACCCTCGTTTTAACGATAAAAAGCAGGAGTAGATCTTTTGTACGCACCTTGAAAGAAGCCCTCATACCCACTCTTCTTTCCCCTCCCCATACCCATCAACTACTAGGTTGTGGAGAGGGCCTCGGTATCTCTATTTGCTATGAAAAACCTACAAACCATCTTAAGAAATTTAGTATTCCCCTTCCCCTTCCATCCTCGATTTCAAGTAATTGAGCTTGTCTTGATTATCCGCCTCTTCCAAATCATCCTTCATTATAAATGAACTAGTTATGTGGAGTAGTTTTGGACTAATTAACTCCGGGGGTAAAGTTCCAATTTCTAAATGCGGTATCCAAGCATTTGGAAACCTTTCCAAGCGTCTTTTCAAAAATGCCTTATAATAAGCACTCTCTGTGCCCTTCCGACCTAAGCTTTTGCTTATTTGTTCTAAATAACTCGTTTTATACTCAGCCCTTTCAAGGTTGGTGAGAATATCATCAGCACCTGTTGTATGAAAAAGGAAGGGGCCATTGTGCTTCCCTGCAAAAATCGCCAGTTTACGAAGTATTTCCGTCTTTAATTCCAAAGTTTTTTTGGCTACTAAAAGTATTTCTTCCCCGTTTAGTTTACCTTCGTAAGATTTGCTTAAGTTCTCTTTTATTTTGACGAGATCCATTTCAAGTGTGGGTGGGGAAGGAAATGATGTCTCTACGGTTGGATTTAAGAGTGTGGACGAACTACAAGGGCCTGCCTCCCCTTGTAGCAGGGGTAGTCGACCGGTAGTAATTTCCGCCACTGAGTGAACGTCACGGCCTACCGCTGATAGCTGAAACGGTAGGCCGTCCACTGTTTCCATCATTTGATCCGGCAGGTATGGGGCCGGCAGCTGATTAGTACCCAACTGGGTCGAGCAGGCGCCCTCCTCCGGGCTCCAGGGGACTAAAATCAAATCGTCCAAGCTGCGAAGGACAGGTGGTCCCTGTAGCTCCAATGGCTCCATCGGAAGGTGGGAAGCCGTAGGTGGAGTTGGGGTCCGCCCTTCCGGGGAGTTCACCGGGGGCAGGCTTTGGATGGGGGATAGGCCGGCCCAATCGTCGGCATCCATTTTGTGGATGGTGGGCCCCACCACCGGGTCGGTCAAACCCGACGAACAGGATTTAGCCTGCTCTGCCCTCATGGACAAGGGCTCGCTGCGGTCCCCCAAAAATTGCTCCCAGAGGAGCTGGAATAGTAAAACTACCCATTGGGCGAGTGCTAAAGCGCACTCTGAAAGCAGCCCTTCCATCCCCGTAAAAGAAAAAAATAATGGACTTACTTGAGTTTGAGTCAACCCTCCAAAAAAGAGAGTCGCTGCGGCTATTGCTAAGCCGCCTGCAAATATAATCAAAAAGTATTTTATCATTCTCGGTCCGTTCCTAGTCGTCATGGGAAATAAATAAGAAATAAATAAGAAAGAGATTATTCCCCTAGAGCTTGTCCAGTACCACCAGTACTCAAAATGCATCTCCGCGCGTCTACCTGGCGCTTTTATTAGCCGCCTTGCATGCCTATTGGCGGCAAGGCAATTAATAGCTCACTGAGCGATGATTGATGCAGTCAGTCAGTGCCCTCGATTATTCCTGATAGAAGGATCATGGCGCCCCGGAACGGAAGCATTCCATCCAGCAGCAGCATCTCCTTCAACCACGCGAGGACAAAACGGATGTTAGCTACATACGGTTCAAGTCCGTTATTATCTCAATCCGTACATTTTGCTTTCTTTCGCGCGGGAAGCGAAAGCCCTTGCTTGTTGCTTCAGGGTCCTTCTCGAGCAAGACTACGTCCTATCTATCTACACCTCTCCAAACACAATGTCTTGACCGGAACCATGTTCAGTGCTGCAAAAGCGTAGCTGTAGCCCCCTAAATCTTCTAGTATCGTTTTTATTCAATTATGAAATTACTCATTTTGATGGGGATTTGTAGCATCATTCAAGTAAATACAAATTGAGATCGTAGAAACATGAGCTTGTGATATAGCTACACCTAATTCCAGACCGGTTAATGCTAGAACTATAAATAAGGGACCAAGATCTCCTATGAAATAGAAAATATTATTCAGAAATAGCATAGTCCAAGCAAACCCACTTAAAATCTTTACTGAACTATGACCGGCCATCATATTAGCAAATAAACGTATTCCTGAGCTTAATGCACGAAAACAATGAGAGATTAGCTCAAGGAGTACTAAAAAAGGTGCTAATGGCAGTGGGACTCCCGCGGGTAATAAGAAGCTAAAAAAATGAAGCCCATGTCTTTGAAATCCAACGATCGTAATGCCTATCAAAATGGAAAATGAAAGAGCCAAAGTAATGAGAAAATGACTTGTCACTGTGAAGCTAAAGGGTATCATACCCTGGGGATTACGAAATAACGAAAAAGTAAAAGTGACCGAGACGCGAGGGAAAAACTTTTGTTTAACATTTCCGGAATGACCACCTATTTGTTCGTTTACCAGGTTCAGCACGAAATCATAAATAAGCTCTACCAAGGATTGCCATGCATTTGGCACTGACTTTCCCCCTCCCTTTTTCGTAACAACAAAAATAAGAAGTAGGACCAAACCGAGAGTGAGCAACAGAGACAAGGAAGGATTTGTGAATGAGAAATAATAGTTGCCCATATGAAGATCCATTATTGGGTGAATGGAAAATTTATCCAGGGGACTCTCCGCTACTGGTCCGCCTACTCCTGGAAGACCCGCGTCATTGGCTGGGCCGGCTTCAACTGGAAGGAAGACCCGCGAAATCCAATACTGATTGAGGGGAATCAGCCCCGAGAAAAGGGCTATCCGGATCGCTAGAAGGGCTATCTGGCTGCGCGGCTTCCCAAATCTGTTCGAATAGATTCACGACCCCTCTTTCCCAAGTTATGCTCCCTTGTGCATAAAAAAATAAGTCAGCAAAACTTCCTTTTAGACTCCGGGGGGAGTCGGGCCCGAGAAACTGATCGCAAAAATCGGAAAGATCATAGTTTGGAGGCAACACCATCCCGGATTCCCGGAAATACAAATCTAAAAGGTTTTGAATTTCTGAAAAAACAGGTTCCCTATTATCACCCGAAATTCCGTAAAGTTTGAAAAGGTCGGAAATCGGGTCGCCCAATATATCGGGTAGTTCGATTTCCCCATATAAATGTTTGAAAACATCGTCTGGGTTTAAAACTGGATGGGAAAAATCCCGGATATAAGAATGGACGTGAGAGACTCGCGGCGATAATTGATTATTCATTTTGGGGGTATACACCAAAAAAAAAAAGCTCTGCTCCGGAAAAGATAAAGGGAGACTTGGATTTTGGTTGGTGTTGGTTTTACCGACGAAACGCAGAAGTTTTTTATTGGTCTTTATCATGCGTGCGGACTTGACGTCATCCCCACTTCGGCTTAACATTCTTTTAAAACAATCGAATAACGGCTTTTCTATGACTTGGCCATTCAATCTTGTGAACTAATCGAGACCGAAATTGGATAAAGAGATAC
Organism: Zizania palustris; assembly: GCA_019279435.1. NCBI lineage: Eukaryota > Viridiplantae > Streptophyta > Magnoliopsida > Poales > Poaceae > Zizania > Zizania palustris. The sequence goes on along the minus strand of JAAALK010000823.1, from coordinate 303,657 downwards.
AAAAGGAGAGGAATACCCAATCGATGAAAGAACATGAAACCCTTCTGTTTCTATAGAGGTACGGGAAACGGTTGGGGGCAATAAAGTAGGTGAAGTGGTTGGATTTTGCGAGCTGTTCCAACCACTGCTGGATGTGATTCCAAGAGCCGAACCAGAATGAATACCACACAGAAGAGTCAAGACCGGGCTCCCTAACAGAATGTTTAACCGATCCATTCCGGATCGATCGAATTGGTACGGAAGTTGTAACATGGGAAAAGCACAGAAAACACGACTTATTTGAATAACCCGGTGACCTACCAATTGTAGAAGTAGGATTTTTGGCAAGCAATAAGCACTTAAATAATACAATTCGAGTGTACCAGATTCTTTATCATTTCGAGGAAAAGGTTCGGGAGGAAAGGGAAACAACAGAGGGATCCGAATCGAACCTAAATGGGAATGACATGAAAAATCTTTTTCAAAACCTATCATTAAGGGCGTGACGACGATATACGAGAGGAATAAAAAAAAACTCGTGATTGGTGTGGAGGGGAAGATCTGCTTATGAAATTGTTCAAGAAAGAGTCGTCTCATTTCCTTACTTCTTCGTTCTTTCGAATTCATTCACTTCGACGGCTGGCGCTACGCTAGCTTTGCATGATTAGTTCCGACAGAACAGGTACTGCATTTCCTTAGTTGGATCCGCTCTTTCTCTCTCGTGCAGTTGTTGCTTCCGGCTATTTATTCAGTCGTCAATCAGCATTGATCCGGGTAGTTAGTCAGTCTCTCTCTTTTTTCCCGTCCTTCTCTATCTATGAAATTCCTAATTAAGGGAGTTCGCTTTCCAATATCTAAATGTTCATGCAAAGCAACAAACGAAATGCAAGAACTGTCACGCAGAAGTCACACAGTATGTATGCTGATCGTTCTGAAATGAGAAAAAGTATGGGATTTCATAAGATATTCATACATAGAGATCTAAACTCATGGAAGGGCCCGGCCAGCAAACGAGATCTCTTACATCCAAAGGACCATGCCAATCGAAGATGAACCATTCACCGAGCCGAGTATGTGCAAGACAAGACACGGCTAGATAAGTCAAATAGAAGATATTGCTTTTACACGAGCAACTCTTTTCTTCCTGTAGGTACAGCCCACTTTTCCTTTGATGAAATGCGAACACAAACTTCAGGCATCCAAGAAAGAAGTCAAGATCGAAATCGAAGCATTGTCATTGGGTTGAAGATCAATTCATATCGACAAGACTTTCCATTCATCTTTTTGTTGATATTTGGATTCCGTTTTCAAATAAAGTCATCTTGTAGTTTAAAATCACCTTTAGAATCATCAGCCTCTGTCCCTACACTGACTCACTTATCCGGGATCGATCCTCACTACGGTCCTTTATTTCGAAACGAGGATAGGTCACTCGCGGAACGAGGTGTAGATTGAGAAGAAAGATGAGCGTATGGTCCATACTCACTCGGGTTCAAACTTATTTTGCAGGGAGAAATGGGTACATGCCTGTAGATCTTCTTCTCACAGCGAGCACTTGATTACGGAGCCTGATTCTATATATTATTTCTATCTAGATTATTATAGAAAGAATCTATCTTTTTCTTCCAATCATAGTGGGAATCCTATTACCGATACCTAAACGTTTTCTTTGTCGAAACAGAAAGGAGGGAAATTGGATAACCGACGACACGAGTTTCCCGTTCAACGTTCCGCTTCGCTCCACTGTTAGATAGGCAATTCAATAGTTACCGACGAAAGGAGTTCCCCTTCTCTTGGCCAATTGACGTTCTGCTTCAATAAGTCATGACCTTCACTCTCCTCAAGTGAGGAGGGCATATTGTTTGACCAACGAAAGCCTCACTAGTTCCTTCTTCCCGTTCACTATTCCCGTAGCCTGATACGAGTTATTTAGTTCGTGTCTCCTTGTTCTTGGGAAGAACCGAAGGTTCATTCGCGGCACTCGTAGACATAGTTGTATTTCAGACCCTCTTCTTTCCCTAAAAAGCAAATAAATCAAAACAAGAGAAAAGCAGAAGCGAAAGCTCGAGTCGAAGAGTGGAGGTCGCTCGGTAACTCGAGTCGATCAGTCCCATTCATTCTTGCCCGAAACAAGTGGGCTATTCATTCCGGTGCCACCTTTGTTCAATCGAGTCCATGTTCTCTATTTCCCAAAACCCATTCGTTCACCGACCCGTGGACCAGAGGTTGCTTGCTTGGAATTGGGCTTTCTAGCTAGCTTTCTTTAGTACAATCTTTTTGCGAGAGCAACCCCGGGTTCGTTCCTAAGACTACACTCACTGCTTTCTCTGTTCATGTTCCGGCATAGGAGATCTAGTGGTAGGATAGGGGACAGAGCTTTAGGGCTGCAGTAAACCTCATATGCGCGTGGCTCATCATAAGACCTTAGCCGGATGTCCTACCCAAAGACTTCAAAGGTAGTCACAGGACAACCTTTCCGAGTTATAACTTCCAAACCTATAACTTGGTTTGCTTGCCTGCTTCCTATCTGACCTATCAATCAAAGAAATGTTCTAGTTCCGCGATACGAGCTTGACTGTCGCTCTGAGACAGTAGATTTCTTGGTTGGGGGTCCCTTTATCAAAGGCTCCCTTCCCTACTGATCATACAACAAATGAACGTGGTTAGAAAGATGATCGATCTTCTGTACACCCTGTTCGTGCTGCGGAACGAAGAAAATCCGCCTTCCTTGGAAAAATCATTCCTGACTCCGAAGTCTCCTTTGAGACTTGGGTGGCGCCTTCTGAAGAGCCCTTCATTCTGCGACTCAGATAGGCTAGGATTCGTGTCTCAGCCGGAAGGGGTCGTAGGACTGACTCAGACAAAGCGTTAGAAGTACGATCCCCGAATCTATAAGCTTTGGCCTGCCTTCTTCCCTTCAACTCGTACCGAAGGCTATGTCCCAGTAAGCATTTCCCCTGTTTCCTTGTTTCCCACCTTCACATGCAAGGAGCAAGCAATCGTACCTCCGCCTATCTGCGAGATCGACTCTATGGCTGCGTCGGGACAAAGCATCAGCTGCTCCATTCTTGGCTCCCTTGCGTCGGTATTGAAGTCCAAGAAGCTTAGTGAAGGCCTTCTGCTGCCAAGGTGTAGTCGTTGATCTTCTAAATGCACGAGACTGCGCTGATCAGTTCGAATTATGAATTCATAATGCTGCAAGTACGGGCACCATTGCTCTACATAAGGATGGCGAGGCATTCCTTCTCGTACGTTGAGAGACCACGAAAGGGCCGAGAGGTTTGCTCATAAAGGCAATGGGGCGGCTTGCTGCTCCTCCTCCCACCAGGAAGGATGGATTCCCAAGCTTTGTTAGCAGGAACCCCGATGCCACCTCGACTGCTAATCCACTTGGTCCAGTCATCCCAGTCATCTACTATTTTCTGCCACTCAAATCCTGATGGATTGAAGAGGAATGGAGCGAATAGCCAAGTGATAACCAAGAACCACATTGATGATGTCAGAAGTATATAGGCAGTCGAATCCGTAGCAACATCACCAGACAACTGATAGACTACTAGCAGTAACATCAGCTCAAGTCCTTTCACAAAATGGCTTCTGGAGTACATTCTGTAATTCTCAGCAAACCTTACATGGCGAACAACAAAACCTCTGCCAGTTGCTCTATATTTTGCACCACCATGGAGAATTGTGCGGCCAAAATAATGTGACTTGGTCCCAAGGTAGAAAGTGAAGAACACTGAACAGAGCTGAAGCTGCATGATTATGAAATCCCCCAGGGCGCTTCTGAAACCTCTTTCTAGTCCAATCCCCATAAACATTGGCAAGGCCATCAAAAGACCTAGCTGCACAATAGACGACTGAGATCCCATAGCCGCTTGAAGTGCACGATTCCCTCTCATCCGTGCTTGCTTCATAATTGCAAACTCAAGTCCACTTAATGCTAAGTAAAGTCTTCCGTACAAGAAAACATACACTATTATGACAACCATCTGCACAACATTAAGACAAGAACATGAGAAAATATGCATGACGGCCAACTGTACAGTAACAAATATAATGCATGCTACTGCCCTATATACGTTACCATTGAGCTAATATAAAACCCAACAGTTGTAAAATAGCACGAAAGCATTCGGAAGAAGTCAAAGCGATGACCAAGCCTGTAGATAGATAGATATCTCTGCTGATTATGAGCTTTTCCTTCTTCAAATTATATAGCCAATATCCTCAAAGAGATAAATTTGATTAAGACCGACTTTCCCACTTGGATGTACTCATGATGGGTGACGTTTCCACGTCTTAGCGTTGAGTTGAAACCTGAAAACAATATTCAACTCCATGCCTTCAAGAGCATAAATGGGTAACAGCCGGAAATACATGAAGAATCACTTCTTTCGAGAATGTGCCTGAGCACGTGTTTCATTAAGAAGATACATGAAGAATCACATACCAGCAAAAATGTCTTCACTTAAATTTATACCACAGGAAGCCTTGCTAATGCCTCCTCTTGTAATGTGCAAAATCCTGTCGAACACATCAGGATGTCCATAGTGAAATCGTACCCTGCACAGAGAATGAAGTATGTCAGATACACAGCATTTAGACTACAAGTCTGATGCCTTCTGCCCTCTCAGACAGTACTGCCACACTTTATACCGTCAACATGCTTAAACTGGAAAAGCTTCAATGCAGAAAAAGTTTCAAGCAATGTAGATTATTGATCTAATCTGTAACACCTTATTTACTTGTAATCTCAGACACATGTTCATGTGCATTTTCAAGGGCAGAAAGAATATCCTTAAAGGGTCATCTCGCAATCTTTTTCTAGGGGATAGTCACCACAGATGCTCAGCAGATCCAACATCGTATTGCAACATATAAGACACTCAGTGTTTACAGTATGATAATAATGGATATTGTTTCATTCCAATATGACATAAGAAAATGATTCAGACTTACTTTAATGGATTAGCTAGGACCCTCTGTCCTATTGTCACAAAGCAGGTCTCCTGGTTCGACATAAACCATGCAAGTGACGACACACTACAATCCAGCATTCTCAGAAATTAGTTGCTGATTTGGGAACTAAGGTGAAGAAAATGCAATGATAACTGCAAAGTTTTCAACCTACCTTCCGGTAAATATGTGCTCACGCACTCCAAGAATCGTGGGTTGACGGACACCATGGTTTTCGTTGAATTCTTCCAGCAAATTCCGCATTTTCAAAGCTTCCTCCAAATAGTTGTCCTGAAGATAATTCGTAAATACAACACATATTGCAACATATATCATGACCTGTACCATAACCACTCAATTCACCTGGTTCATATCAATAGTTTGGAGGGCTTCACCCCGGGTAAAAATGATCGCATGATTTTGGTTTTCAGGTTTCCCTTCACCTAATTTTGCTGGTCCTGGCAATTTTATACGGTATATTTCCTTCACAGGATACAAAGTGTAAGCGCTATTGAGGTTGACATCATAGGTTTGGAATGGTAAAGACTTCTACTTTGTGGGTATGCCTACCTGATCATGATTGTCGAGAGCTTTTACTAGAACTGAATAAAAGACCTTCTTCACCTTGTCACCATCCCTCTCTTCAACTTCATCAATGTATGCCACACGCAGACCGGGGTAACTGTAGTTTCAAATTTCAATTGGAATTGAAATTGAAATTACCTCAAAGCAATTCTCTTTTTTTGGGAGATTTAATTCTAATTAAATGTTAACTACGGAAGTAAACATCAACTGAACTAGTCTCGTAAAATTGAACAAAAAACATCTTAGATCTTAGATATGTCGTATCTTGTAATTGGCAAAATGTTCCAATTCTTATTTATTTCTCGGAAGAAATGACTTACTTCACCATCAAGTTCAAGATATCTGTTGCACGCCGATCACCAGCTTGTTTCAGATTTCCGTATATCTGGCAAGTAGCAACATATGTAAATTTCATGTCTGCTACAGCCTCGAGTTGAGAGGACAAAGATCTTTGGCTTTTCTTCTCCTCCTCCGCTGGATCTGCAACTGCTTTATATCCTTCCAATATCTGGAAATAAATACAGGGCACAGATCAGTAACTATTTTGGAAGGCACTAAAAATAATGCTCCACCTGGAATCTGAAGAAGCTTACCAGATTCAGAAGCCATGTCAAGGAACGCTTGAAGCTTCAAAGCTCTCCTATAGTACATCATGCCTCTAACTATTCACAGAAAAAGAAAACACATATAACAGGGAGTTAGCCAAATTATCCTTATTTGATAAGATAAGGCAGATGGTATGATCAAATTCACTCTTGCTCCGGCGGCTAAGTAAAGACTGAAGATGGTTGTGTCAAAGAGCACGGAAGCCAAGGAAGATCGAGCAAGATCCAGAGCGGCTACTTGAGCCATCCTTTTTAAAAAAAGGTATTCGGTAGGTCCGGAATCTTTATGCAAAACTGGTAGATCTTCGTATGCCTGAACGTTGTCTATGTTCGTGCCGAAGCCCCTAATAGATCCTATGTTGCCTTGTAGTTCTGCGAGTAATTTTTCTCATGGGGGGCGGGAGCCTAGAGAGAGTCCTTGGTCCGAGTGGATGAGGTGCTGGAAGATGAAGTGCTAGTGCTATATTTATCGGATTAGTCGGATTCTTATATGTATGGCTGCTCAAAAACTCTTATCTGGGGATTCGAAAGGAACGTCTTTCCTGGTACTTCAAAGTCGAATGCCACTGCTGCTACATACAGGAGAAGATAGATTTTTTGCTAGAGGACGGATGTTCAACAAGGACGGGGTCATCGCAAAGAAAAAGAGCTAGAGGTGAGTGAGCCTACGACCGCCAATTGCTTATCTCCTATTACCAATTGCAGCAGACTTGGACTAATGGAATTGCTTGAAGTGAAGACCAGTGAACAAAAGGCTTTACACAAAAAGAATTGTTGACCTCTTTCGGGATAAGGCCCGGAAGAAGCAGGGATTGAACCAGGGCTTGTTGACAGAGCAGATATCAAAAGCCTATGTTATCTCATTTTCAGGGACCGAGCAAGGGATGAGCGCCCTCTGATCTAACGACCAAACAAGCAACTGCCCTTGTTACTAGAAATATGAAGCGTGCTAGCGCGCACTTCCTATTAACCAATTCACCAATTTGGAGATTTGTAAACAAAGATAATAGGAGCCGAAGTCAATCCCTTAAAACACTCCTCCCCGAGGGGACGTTATCGGTCGCTTCGTTCCCTTGTTTACTGAACTCTTTTCAGGAGATAGGTCGCCAGAGAGGATTTGAGTACAACATTGATTGCGGGTAGAAGAAGGGAAAGGCAGATGAGTGTGAGGGAGCCCTTTTCACCATTATTAATGAATTTTTTTTCCATTAGACCTAGCTCTTGAAAAAGCAATGGAACATGCAAATGGGCAGCAACTCTTCTTTTACGCTAGGTATGCCGGTGATCTAGTGTTTAAGGTTTTGGATTTAGGACCTAGATGTCATCGAATGAATGCTCGGTATACTTGCTTTCGGAAGCTAATCTGAACACTGAATCCAGAAGAAAGAAGCTTTTCTATTTTTAGAGATGAATTAAAAGAGAGAAGGTTGTAGAAGGTAAGTAATCCGATGCGCGTTCAAATCCAACAAGAACGTCTAATGAAATGACGGAAGATGCATATTATTCTATCGTAGCTGGGGCTAAGAACGATCCTCTTATCCAACTTTCTGTCTGTCCCCGAACCTTGGTACTGCTCTACTTCAGCATTCTACGACTGAATTCATTCTGGAAATGATGACTTGCCCACAGTAGAAGTTAGTGTCATTTTCCGCTTTTTAGGTGAAATTGGCTTTACTAGTCTCCTCTCTGTCTCTTTCCACTTCTGTCTTTCTAGTGCAAATATCATAAGTAGAAAGAAAGCGGTAGTTTGAAGTGAGCCGCGCTCTCTCTTTCGGAATTCTGCACCTAGGTACCACTCTAGATTTCTTACTGGCTGACTCAAGTGCTAACTCATAGTGCATAGCATGTTGGCACTTCCCAAGCAAGCACGAACTCGCTTCCGACCTTCATTCCTTCTTCCCCTATTGGTATATTCTTTGCTCCAGAATAGCTTAGTAGATCTTGTAGAGAAAAGGGCGAAGCCTTGTGCCATTGTCATTGCCATTTATTCTATAATAATAGGGCTTACTGGGTTGTTACCAGATCTACGCTACGCCCAAGTCGATACGACAAGGATGACGCACCATCGGACAGAGGGAGTCCTTTTCTTGAATTCTGAGACCGGTCTTCACCGACCCACCCGGGCATTGTTCTTCATTCCTACCTTGTCATTCAATTCCCTCCGATCCGTCAATCCTTCCAGTAACCCAGCCATTTGTTTTCTATTGATCAGCCAGCGAGCATCTTCTCTTCATACGCTAACCGTACGTAAAAAGCCAGTAACTCGTTCCCAAGAAGCAAGTCGAATTTGAGCACGGAGGTCCAATAATGAACTCTTTTTTTCTAGCCAACCGGTCAAGACAGACTCTCATGGAGCGTAGGTCTCTTCCCCTTACCTTTCGCCATGCGCTGAATTCCAATCAGTTGACACTTTGCACAAGAACTAGCAAGAAATGAAATGATAAGAAAAACCAGGGAACCTTGCGACGTCTACTTTCATTTGAATAGGAACATAGGCATCCCGCGAGGGGCAAAACCCTATCCCCCATCTTTCACTTCCCCCTTTAGATGAGAAGCCGAAGGTCGCTATCAATATGGCACCTCGAAGGCCCCAAAGGAACGTTCCATTTCCCTCAGAAAACGATCGGAATGAGAACTTTTCCCGAATGAATAAAGTTAGTTAAAAGAAATTTCCATTTTTTAAGACAGGATGAATAGAAAGAAAGGTTGCAGGTAGTCACACCAAGGGGGAGAGTCAAGAAAAAAGAAGTTGACCACGTCCCGTAAACTTTCCTTAATCTTCGTGACTGGAATCCAAATCTCCCTGCTCGCTTTCAAGTAGTGTGCTTGCTCAACCAACCCCAACTCTTGAAAAAGAAGCATTTCCTCACACTTGTCTTCGTAGGCCACTTTATGTTGAGCAGGAGGCGCTCGCTGTTCTCGTTGAAGCTGTTTATACAGGTTTTGGTGGCAATCCGAGTGAGATTGAACCTGCTTTTTAGCTTCTTCGACTCAAGAACACTTTCTTCTTTTCAATAGCTAAAAGCACACCACCTTCTCATGACAATCATAGTGCTTCGGTTTCTGTCTGTCTAAAGGTGTTCCCAGGGGGTAGCTGCTTTTGCATAGAATGGATTGGCTTTGGGCCTTGCCCGCTTGCACAAGGAAAAGAAGAAGCGAAATCCATTTCCGTAAGGTGTGACGCTGTTCCGTTGTTCGAAAGGAAAGGTAGGGATAGACAGGTAAAGGAAGCCGAGTACTTGACAACCCAACCCTAGTGTTAGTAGTAAGAGTTTGAGAATCATAGCCTGGGTACTCTTTTGACTCATCGGTCTCTCCCCGCTTGACCTATACTATACTCCCGGAACTTTCTGGCCAGGCCTTCCTATATGCTTCTCTCCCTTAAGAGCGGAAATCATTGAGTTAAGCCTGCGGCCTTTGCACCGAATACTTTGCCAATCCTACACTTAGAATATCGGAAAGGTAGTTATTCCCGGAAACTGTAGGAAAAGAGCCTCACTCCTAGCCTCTAGACTGAAACTGAACCTGAAAGGCTTGAGAGCAAAGGGTGCGGTCGCATAATCCAATCCTGCTAATAGAAAGGCACGGACTCGAAGGTAGTTGTGCCAGGAGAGGATTGAGAAGAGTGTCATACTCAAGAAGTAAGCCATCAAATCCTTTCTTTCTGATGACAGATGGATTATCTATAGACTAAAGACGGATTTTCTATCGACTTTCGAACTTATCGAGACCTTCTATTTCATTGAACTACTAAATACCGGCGCATAGATCTTCTAGTAGATATAAGAAGGAAGGTTCTTTCTAACGATTGGAGGACCGGGCATTTTGTCATTCAAAGATATGGTAACCGAACACTGTTGTTAGAAAAACCTTGCGTCATCCTTCGGTAGAGCAAAGCAAGGACACAGGGCACAAAGCATTTCCCGACCACGGATAGGTACCATGTGTTACCATTCATTTGTCACTTATTTGATTCTATCTCAGAGGAAGAGTGTTCGTTCGGGCTAACGAAAGATCTCAGAGGGACTCTTACTTCTACAAGAGCTTTTACACAAGTTATCGACATATAGGAATTCGACTACCTCATCACTGTGTGAAGGAAAAGGTTCAGGAAGCTTGTGATGCTCGGGATGGACTGACTCCATATGCGCGAAAGAACTGAGATCTTCAACGAAAGCCCCCCAATTTAATCGACCCTTACTTAATGACTGGTGATGGCGATTTATGCTTTTATTGCCTCTCAGACTTATCATTCTTACTTAAGCTTAAGATCGAGACAGAATAGTTGGGCACTGGCATTCTCACAGGCTATTGTAAGAGGAGAGAATCGCACCTTTGATAAAAACAGTCTTTACAAGTAAAAAAACCCTCCTATGATTGGCTTTACCTTTTAGAAAGAATCCTCCCAGGGTTGCCGAATCTGTATAAAACTAGTGTGCAGGAAAAGCATATAAAGCCTTGGTTTCCCGTAGTGAGACTGCTTCCGTTGGAAAAATCAACCCTTGCCACTAGTATAAAGCTGTGTCCTTGTTCGGATGGCGGGTTGGTTTTCAAAGACTTCAAGGCTTTCAAAGTGTAAGGGAGAGATAAAAATAAGACATTGCCGAGTCCGCTGGCTGGGTCGCCTAAGCAGTGGTCGGGGATGAAGGCTGACAAGCAATTCGTACTGAAATGCCACCAAGATCAATAACCAAAGATCAGAGTTTATTTCAATCCCGCCATCTCATCTTCCTTTTCATATTGAAAGTAGCAAGGCACTCCACTACGGGTACGGAGGCCAGATAGAAGGATTGAAGAATCCTGATGTTCCGGGGAAGTGAAGAAGGAGACGATGGGGAGGGAGATGGTGAGGAGACGATGTTCCAATGCAGTAGGGTTGCCGTTTCCTCCGCCCCGGGGAGGGTCCTTTTTTTATGTACTAATCGAGCTTTACCCAGGGCTTCTTTCACTTGATTTTTGTTGTTCAAGGAACCCATTTTTTTGTCTACATCACACGGCTTCGGAAGGGGCGGAGGGGCTACTACCTAACCTACTATGAGAAACTGCTATACTATTGTTATACTTAAAAGTCTTTAAAGAATGGATTGTTAGCCGCCAGACTCATTGAGTCAAGGAATAGGATTTACTAATAGCAGCTATTAGCTTTTTTCATAAGCAAGTGGGGAAAAATGCCCGCTTCGCGCCTAATTTAATAAACTTTTTTCTTTGGTTCGTGACATTAGTAGTGTATCACTGGGAAGAAGAGTTGGGAAAGCTCGCTATTCATTCGTAAACGTTGAAAGCACCGAACCATACATACTATTTACTAGAATATGACATTCCTTTTCTCGCTAGGGTAAACAAAACAAGAAGTTTCATCGGATAGGGCGGCTACTTAAGATAGCAGATAGCGCCACAGCTCTTTAGTCGTAAAAGAATCGAATCGGTAACTTGGATCATCTCCTCTACTGCTAAACAAACATCTGGAGTGCGGGCGCTCAACCACTTTAATGAAAGTCTCGCGGCAAACGATGATCGCTGTTCATTGGCTGGCGCATCTCATTTAAAAGAGGGCACGAAAGCGAGCCACGAAGTGTGGGGTATTTTTTTACTAATAACTACAATATGGATTAAGATATAAGTAAGAAAAGGGTAGCTTCCTTCTAGTTAGAGAAGATTGGATAGTAGGCACGAAGTGAGAAAAAAAGTCTTTCCCTGTGAAAGAAACTCTTTCATTACTCGCTCGATACAAAGGATGGCTCATCTGCTGTTCTAGTGGATTCTCGAATTTCTATCTCAGGGGATCGATCCGGTCAGCTGTATTGGCTCCCTCCCTTCAAAGAGCCCGGTAGCTCGTGAGAAACGGAGTTTCCTCACTTTCATCTAATTGAATTGGTTTTGTCCCCACGGATACGACTGGCCGGCTAGTCCCACGCAAATCGTCAAAACTAGAATCCGAAGCACTAGATTCGTCCCTCATCTCCTTCTTGACCTCGTAAACTATTGAATCGGAATCTCTCATCGCTCTTTTCAAGCCTGAGGTTAAGTGCTATCTTCTCGGGGGGGCCCCCTAAAGGGGAAAAGAATAAGTTTCTTCCTCAGTACCAGTATCCTTGCCAGCATTACTATCTGGATTCTGACGCTGCCACACCATGACAGCCTTCCCGCTGCGCGCCTTTGTTTGTCGAAGCTAACAGCCGCCCGCCCTATCTAGTTACACCTTAGCGGCCTCTCGTAATAAAAAGGGAGCTATGCCCAATGGAATGTCGGCTCTCGGATCGCACGCGCCTTCCATTCTTCGGATATGTGTTATTTTCTTTCTTTTTATTCATCTGGTGTAGTCGCCTTGGCGCAGAACGTTTACACCACTTGAACATACCATCCTTTCATGCACGCCTTTTTGTGCTGAATTCAAAAGGAGCTTGCCCAATGCCTTACTTGATGACTCAGGCCCTGACCTTCCCTATTTGACTACAGTTTTCGCGACTAACGACTAGCCCTAAGCTGATTTATTAACTGAATCATATTCTCTAACTGTTTCGTGAGACTGTGCAACCATTCCTATTGTACATCAACAACTCCAGTAAGAACGTAATCAACAACTCATGCTAGTTTCCTTACCTACTCTACTTAGTAAGCAAGAAATGCCCTAGTCCCCCTAGCCTAGTCTCTAGCTTCTATCTCATCTTCATCATCTTCTGAGTAGCAACGAGAAATAGGTGCCAGGCTGATCAAAGCTTCCCTCCGCTTCCTCAGAGCTTTTCTCGAGGGCCTCGAGTTAGTCACTAATGCTGCTAAGGGACGACCTATGGCATCTTCCTAACAAAATCCCAGCTGATTTTAGTTCGTTCATTAAGTATAGTTTTTCTCTACGTCCGATGTTGTGGCAAGTAAGTAGTTGTTGGCTTCGTCTTTAACGAGTACCGAATCGTTAGCAGCGTAAGTTCTATCTTGTTTTCCCTTTACGTTCCTCCTTCTCTTCATCCTTTCTCGGCAAATCCAACAATGAGTGCAGTAACCAGTTAAAGCTTGGTCCTATGCAAGTAAAGAGTTGTAAACTCTAGCCTAGCCCTGTTTCCCGAGCTTCCGTTTAGCCTAGTCAGCAAATTCTCAGCTTGCATTCTATTTGTTTGCCTTGTCACACTATTGACACCGCTGCAACACCGCCTTTGCACCATTCCGCTTTGCAGTAGATCTAGTGAATATCTTCTATTATGCGCACCACCGAATTGGAAAGCAGTGGTCTCTGTCCGCAGGACAATCCATTTTACTAATGGCTTTCCCTTTCTGAGTACTGGTACAATACCAGTTACCACACTGCTCTCAAATGAACGTACTTTGAAGCTCTATACGGGTACCAACCCCCTCATCACATTACGACGTGGAGTTGGTGAACGTGACGAGTCGCGAACAAGTGTTGGGGAAACGTTAGGAACCGTAGCTCTAAGAAGTATCCACTTTGCCTCGATGAGATGTTGCTTCAGTCATTGATAGAAAGGAATAACCTAGCCTAGCATTGCCTATGATTCCCACCAATGTGATTACGTATATATATTCTATGCCCGCCTAATGGTCGATGCTTGCAACAGGCGCGTAGCGAGGTATTACCAGTCGATCAATGGCCCGTCAACCCCTTCGAATGTCAGTGTTCTAATATACTCTAGATGGTATAAAAAAAGCCCATACTTTTGATTTAGAACAGCAGGGCTCTAGCTCTTTCTAGATTATGTTATTTCGATCTGTAAGTCTGAACCTATCCAGTTGAGCACGATCTAGGCTACAAAGGAACTTCCGGTGGCCAACGCGGCAACGATATCCAAAAACGAGATGTGCTTCGGTTGGCAAATTCATCCATCTGACCTTGATCACCACTGTTGGCCTGACTATTGAAGAATTGACCAACATCCAACTCGGGATTGATAACAAAAGTGAACAAGACCGGGAATCCGTATTGCAGAATACCAAACCCCCAATCATGGTGACAAAAGGTGGAGGATTGACCAGAAGAAATTACGAAAGTGATAACAGAATCAACAAAAACTCCCACCTCACTGATACCCAGGCAGGGGAGAGTGTTCAAACAAATCCCTCAATTCAGCAGAGAGCAGACCTTTCAGTTCGAAGAACAAGCCTCGCCTCATTGACAGCCAATACCAACACCATTTTCCAGTAAAGCCCAATTCAGCATCCTCAAGTAAATAATACCTAGTCCCCCCAGGCCTGAACATTTAACGTCAATTTGCAAGATGCAATTTCATTTACGAGATACTGATTTCTTCTTCAATAGAACCATCCGCTTTCTTTTGAATCTTGTATACCAATTTACATCCCATAATGTTTTTGGAGTCGGTGTAAGGAGCTAGAACCCATGTTTGATTTTAGATATATTGGGTTCCTGGACATGGATCCACTCGCTATCCTTAAGATGAAGACTCTCTTTGGGGGTTAGAGGGTTTTCTCTGAGTAGATGTGTTATAGGAAATCGAAATAGATATGCAAGAAAAGAACGGAATGCTATATAATCCATTATACAGCTCATCCTCTTTCAAAGCTAAGTTCCTATGCAGGAAATATGAATGAAAAAACAAATGAAAATGAATCAACCTCAACCATCCCTTAATCTTTGTAACGTAGGCGTGTTAAGCTAATGGATTTCCGTTCTGTACTTGCTTACTACCTATCTAGTTGACTGGCACTGGCCTTCGACTGAGTAGAAAATAAGAGAAGAATGAAGGCCTATTTCCCGGTGATGGCTACCTCGACTCCTATAACAAAGAAGAACAGTAACCCGTACTGCCAATCTAGACTATACGAAGAAGTTTCGATAGCCCAATCAGAGTTCTTCAAGGGTTGTACTATCTTCCTGAGCGGGATTTCTCCTAGCCTTCATTGCATTGACTGAAGTAGCTCACGCTCTTCCCACTGTTCGCTTACGATCTGATCCTTCTTTCTATCACGTATGGTAGGAGGTTTGATTCGCAGAGCTGAGGATCACTTCTTTTCACCTTCATGCCTACTTGTGAATCACAGAGAGAGGATAGTCACACTGCAAACAAGTGAGCAATAATGATAGCAATTCACCTGTCCATCTCCGCAAGCCAGGGACCTTTCAAGTCGAGGCTAGTCACTCTAAGTCTTTTAATGGAAATATACCTACCCTTAGCTTAAGTATTGGATCCGCTGGGCACGGCTCCTAAAATGAGAGAACTGCAGATGCACCAACCCCAAAGGAACGTTCCATTTCCCTGGGCCTTCACCAAACATTGGACTATTTAGAGATGATATGGGCGACTCTCCCCCGGACGCAGCCACTTGAGCTTGATAGGAATGAGATCACTTTAACAGCGCCTTCTGAATCAACAAATTCTTATTCGAAGGAATAATTACCATTACTATTGATTAGTTTCCCATAACTTCTCCTCTTTGTGAGGAACAATGAC
>JAAALK010000823.1:276878-288010 GCA_019279435.1 Zizania palustris | reverse complement strand
CCGGCAAAGAAGAATATATTTTATAGTTGTTGCTTTCGAGGAGAAGAAGGATTGAATCAAAGGGACGAGCAATGGCAATTCAATGGCTTTAAAGGTTAATCGGTATACTTAGTGCGCTGGCTGGCCCAACGGTAGGTATCCAATCAATGTAGTCGGCAGAACAAAGGAAACAGGAATTTGAGATTAGATAAAAATCTAAGTACCGAGAGCTCGAATCCATAGCATTCTCCACGCACCCACCATTCATTAGCTGCGACCTTACCACACATCATTACCACCAACCATTTCACTCGAATCTGTAGCTTAGCTACCTTCGCAACTAGGTAGGGGCAATGAAGATTGTATTCCTTTATTATTCTTTCTTAGCTTCAATAACAAAAAGAACCATAGGTGCACCAACCAATCTTTGGATCAAGACGGGGCCATATGGAGTTGGAGCACTCTTTTCGATAGATCCTTGCCTTGACTGAAACGAGATATGAACGATAAATAGACTTTGCAGTTCAATCCTTGGTTGGAGCCGTAACCCCACGCCAAAGAAAGAGCAGGACGAATGCTATCAGCTGCGATATCCTTATTAACGGCAACTTGAGTTTCCATCTCCGGGTCATCTACCTAAGCGAGGGCGGACTCCTTAGGCTTGCGCGTGCCATCTCCTTATTTATATTTCTTGTTTTGATCCGATGCTATCCTCGAGCCTTGTCTAGTCGGCCCAAGCTCAGAGGCTGAAGGATACCGCCGCTCTAGGGCACCATTGCTTTGAGTGTTCGATGATTCGCCCTCCGAATAATGATTGCCCATCCCTTTTCTGAGAGCTGATATGAAGGGATAACTATACAGGGATGATTTACTAGCATCCCATGCACAAGGATAAGCTTCTCCAAAAGCGCGGGAGAACCCGGACTGGAATGTACAAAGGGCGGAAAGTAAACCACTACTCAACTCCTTGACATGGTAATGCCCGGGAACAAATTCCATGCAATTTCTCCGATGGAACTCTTACTTCTACCAGCCCAAAGCTGGAGTCAACGAAATGGCTACACCCATAAAAATACACATGCTTTCCTGAGCCATTCTCGCTGCCATAAACAGGAAAAGAGCCATTAACACAACCTTTCAACTCTGGCACTTCTCTCTTGGTTTGAACCAAGATAGGTTAAAAGAGATCCGCGGTTGGAGTTGTTTGAGTTGAATCAGTCTTTTTCGCGTAGAATATCCTTGATATTCTTGATCGAAATCTCATAGATCTCTAAAGAGAATCCCAAGAGCGGAACTAGCTCGTGATTCTCACCTTGTACATGGCATGGCAAGAGCAGCAGCGAACAAGTAAGTAATGGTGTGGCCCAAGCAAGTATTTGTGCCATCGTTTCAGTGGAGAACGGCTCTTAAAAAAGGTTGACTTACGAGGTTTCTTAGGTATCCGTATCCGCCAGGGTTATCCTTAAAGGTGCCAGGTATGGTTGACGGCTCGAGAAAGAGAACGATTTTCACTAGTGCAGGTGCTGGTGCCGGGGAGAATCTAGCCTAAGTAGTCACCATTGTTGTTAGAAGAGCAAAAGGCCCGGGGCATAGCAGGATGAACCAATGTGAATGAGTGAACCCTACCCTACCCTATTTAGTTTGAGTTTTCCATTCTATTCGTTACCCGTGCCATTCCTTTCTGTTCCGTTCCTCCTTGTCTTTGACAAAGAAAGAAAGGACTTTCCTACCTGTATTTCTGTCCGGTATGGCGTCGCGTCGTGTCGGCATAGCTTGCCCCAGTTGCCACAGTTGCTAGTCTGTTCAGAGTCCTTTCGAACTCCGGCTAGGCACCCTCCCGGTAATGCCAGGGGCGACTGCTTGTAATAGGTCTTGCCTTGGGTTCCAACCATTCGGCAGTTGGTCCTCGGCAAGCAGCCATCCTATTAGTTGCAGTTAGTAACCGCCTTCTTGTTGCCTACCTTTTTAACCCCTGTAGTAACCCTACTTCCAAGTACAAGACATACGTGCTCCAGTAATATGCTTGCTCCTCTTTCCAAACAAAAGAGAAGGATTGGCAAAGGCACTTGCCATAAAATGGGAGTTGGGTTGATCCAAGGGCTGGTCTCATGGTTTTGCGCGGGTGTTGTGTTTCCCCTCTTTCTGATCTATCTCCTTTCGTTAGAACCCCCAAATACGCTCACTCCAACAACGCGCTGCTTACCAAATCGGAACGCAACCCAACTTCGCTTCGGCAGTGGAAGTCTTTGGGCGTGTATCGCCTGATACGATACACACGAGCCAGGTTATTTCCTTCTAGGACCGGCCCCTAAGCCATACGATGATCATAACGGTAACCCCCTCGATCCGATTTATCCGCCAATCGAGAGGCAGCATCCTTATCGATTACTCGGGTCGGCAACCTCGGTTCTGGAATGTGGACCTCATAAACCAGCCGCCCCTTAGTCCACACCCAACTTGGAAGTGTTATCGATTCGTTAGTCGCCTTCGCCATCCTAATACCCGAGACTGTATTCCCTTTTTGATAGGGGTGCCGTCGTCCCCTGCCTGGGGTGCCCGGCTGGTCGAGCAAGTATTAGGTAAACGGCAACGCGCAATCAATAACGCTTCTTGGGCGCCATCCCAAGAAGTAGCAGCTTCCAAGCCCCGACCCTTTGTCTAAATTCTGCCTTGGCAATGTGATCATCCATCCTTTGAGCATGGAAGTGGAGTTTACCACCAATCCATCTCGGAATCCTAGTTCGAGTAATGTTCCTCAACATATTCTTGCGCTAAGGTAATCGGTTAGCGGATCATACTCAAGGGGGGGTGGCTAGTATCCCGAAACTTTCATGAACCCTACTAAAGTAGTTAGTTCATTCACTTGGTTTCGCCACTCCGTCAAAACGCCCTGAAACCGAGTAGGTGATCTCGATTACTATGATATGCTATTTTTGTACCAAGGTATTTCTTGTCTTGGAGTTGAATCATTAAAGTATTGAATCAATAAAATGATGTGTGTCCTGCTGTAAGGCCGGCCTTAACCCTATGACATGCAAAGTGGGGGTTTAGCCGCCTAGTTTGAGAGCTTGAATAGGCCGACTGTAGGGGAAAAAGGTTGTCTTTCTCTAGCCAATAACACAACA
This sequence comes from Zizania palustris, assembly GCA_019279435.1. Classification (NCBI taxonomy): domain Eukaryota; kingdom Viridiplantae; phylum Streptophyta; class Magnoliopsida; order Poales; family Poaceae; genus Zizania; species Zizania palustris. The sequence goes on along the minus strand of JAAALK010000823.1, from coordinate 284,906 downwards.
CGGCAAGAGGTGGATATTTCCACGGGGTCTTGACAACTAACTAATAAAATCCCAAACAACTACAATACTGATTTTGATTGAAAAACGCAATGAACCAAATTCGAAATTCGATATTTATACGAAATTGGAACAAGGGAAACCAAGAACAAACAAGGGATTTCAATCTACATAGAGTGGAGGGAGGTATAGCTCGTCTTAAACTGCGTTTACTGAAAAATAGAGAGTATTTGAAAGGTTTTAATGACTGCTTTACTCAAATGCGAAATATTCTCTTAAAAGATAGAATCTCTTATGGACTTTCATCCATGGATAGCTTTGATAAAATTCTTTGTAGTAAATTCTATGGTAAGTGTTTACAGGATCTAGATATCTTGAAAACTATATTAACGAATTCTAGCCATAATTATTTTAGTTTTAAGGCTATGTATTACAATCATAGAACGAAATATCTATGGTTGACTTCATACCTATTACCGAATTACATCCATTAATTACCAAAAAGTATTATTAGATGAGAGAGTTACTACGGTTAAATAATATTACTCCAATGAATGTAGCGGAACTACAAGCACAAAGAACTTTGTGGCGTGTGTTTAACAAGGCAACGGCTGATTTACATTCATCCCTCCAGAATAAATTGACTCAATTTGAACAAAGAACCCGCCAAATAAGCCATAAAGTTGAACATGAACAATCTTTGGTACACGTTGTAACATGCCATTCCCATGATGGGATAAGGTATGTTTATGCAAATATCTTAGCTCTTGTTAAAATAGGGGTTTTTACCACAGGATGGTACTATTTTACCAAATGTGATCCTAGTTTATATACTGGTGATATGGTTCATGATGGATTTTTTGATTTATTTACCCAATATAATTCCAATTTACCTGGTTATACTCCCAAGTCAAATTTGCACTGTTTTTTGCACTAACGACTAACGTGAACGAGTTTCATTTTCTGTTTCTGCGTGGAATAGCATGCGCATGGCCAACAAAATTGGGCTCCACATTGGCCAGGACTCGGGAATCTTCAAGTTTGCAAAGCCGCAACTTGAAGTAGCCAACGCATAAAGTTCAGTTTCTAAACTGAACGGTGGATCAACCAACATGCCAGCATCGTGTGTGATCGAGATGACAAAATTGCTACGTCGTCGATCGCTTCGGCACGGTGCCGGTGCCACTGCGCACGCGAAGGCATCAACTATTTTAAATTAGAGTCAGAATTTGTTTTAACAAATTGGAAACCCGAATCCTCCACGGAGGATTGCCTACGTATCTCGCTTCTAAAATCGAAATGGGAAGGAGAATCAGGGTTTGTTTTACTTTTACGTAGTTCTACTTTTGTCCTTTCTATTTATGAAGAAGACACTCAAACAAAAGCCAAGGGGAACCCCCACACCAAGAAGCAGCACTCCATTCCACTGCGATAAGCCAGCCGAAACAGATGTCGTGGGGCCTGGAGGCACGGATTTTGGCTCCAAGAACCTGTTAGCCCGGCCAAGGTGCGCAGAGGTGTGTCCCGGTTCAACTTCCGCAAGTCTCTTATGCCATTTTCGATTCGAAATAGAAAGATCAAGAAAGACGAAATAAAAACAAACAAGTGAAAGAAGCCCTCATACCCACTCTGCCTTCCATCTAGCACCGAGACAGAGATAATTCAGCTCCTTTATTTAGCTTAACACGCTTCTCTTTCTATAATTAACACCATTCTTGGATATCTTCCCTAGTCACCTTTAGATTCTTCGGTATCTTCCCTCCCCTAACCCTAGTTACCTTTACTTTTGCATCTGTAAGCCATCCCCCACTCCCTCATAACCAGGGGGGAAAGGTATCAAACACACTAAAACTCAATCCAGAATGAGCGCACATATTGTTTTATAAACAGGGATCCTTTATAACATCAGCTCGGGGATTTATACTTCACACTACTCCACTGCTTTTTTTCTCGCACTCTCATACCATACTTCCCGAAGGAAAACAAAAGAAATAAGTATGACCAAACCGAGAGCGAGAGCGAGAGGAATTATATCCGGTGGGTGAATGGCAAATGGATCCAGCGGGCTACCCGCTAAATGATCCATAGCCTGAGGGGTTTCGAAAGGGCGAGGAGCGTCATGAGCAACCTGAGGGGCATCAACTGGATTGGCTGGGCCGGCTTCCCCTGTGCTCCCCGCTGCTTGCTCGCCTCCTTGACCCGCTAAATCTCCATTGGCTGGGGATACTTCTTCAAAATGATCTATAGCGCGAATAAGCCCTATGTATGGGCTCTGCGCTACAGTATCTAGATTAGCCTCCGCGAAAAAAGCTTCCATTTCCTGGCCAATATCAGTGATGGACCTCGTAGGAGCCCCAGAATGGCCTGGATGGGGCACAAATAGTCCGGGATCACCCGGATTTACGACACGTTCCAATCTCAATCCCATTAGAACAGAACTACAGTCCCCATAATAAAGGGACAACTTTCGTGTAGTTTGTGATTTGATGTTACTGTTTAGATTTTCTCTCTGAGAAAGATTTCTTTTAATGGATCTCCTCTTGTTCCTCAATCTTCGGAGAATGCGGCGTTGGATTAGGGAAAGTTCTCTGTTCCGAACATTTCCTGGAAGTAGACGGCACGTTTTAAATCTTAATGCAGGCATGGCATATTTCGTTGAATCAGTCTTTTTCGCCACATCGCGTATAAAGGGAATAGGGGAGAGAACTCAAAGATAACTCAAGCTAGACAGAAAGGTGCAAAAGTCCACAGTTTCTTAAAGATCCTGTAAGCAAGTAGGTTCAGATTGCGAAGAAGGAGAACGTCTGACGACAACCATAACGAAGAAGTAGGGGGGGGGAACAATAAATAGGAGAACTCCAACTCCATGAATGAAGGAGGGAGTATGAGGAAGGCCGATTTTCTTTCTATATGAAGATGAAAAAAGGATCAGGGTCAAACATTTCTGACTTTTGTTGAGTATGACTGAATGAGGAAGAGCTCCTTATGTGGTATCACTTTACCACCATCTGAAATGCGCGAAACTCCGATTGGTGGAAGCCAGTCCATGAAGATTCCCCCTTCTCTTACGTGAAATTCCTCTCTTTCGGTAAGCATCCAGTATCTCAGCAAATGAACATTTCTCTAAGCTTATCCTGTAGCTTATACGTCGTTTGAAAGCTGCTCCAAGGATCCAACGAATAGCTAAGGTTTGTTGACGATCCCTGGCTACAATCCCAGGAACATCATAAATAGTACCTGCGACTCCTACTTTGACCACTTCGCATATTGGCTTTATATTATCTACGGCGTCAACCATAAGTTTGATTACATCGCGTTCAGTTCGAGCTAGGCGGTGAAAAGTTTTATAAACAATAGCACGAACTCTCGTTCTTTTACCATCGATCATGCGAAAGTTTACCAATTTCTTGATCAATTCTTTTTGCTCACCAGAAAAGTCCCCCATATAGCTGAGAATTTCCGAGCAATTGGAAGCCGCTTTCGATGACGAGGCCGATAAATTGATATTACGCGATCGTTACTGTCCATCTTTTTTAGCTCTGCTCCCGAAAAGAGAAAGGAGACTGAGTACGGGGTTGTCCTGGGTTTTTCCAAGGAAAGCCTTCTTTTGAGAACGTGAACATGAACGGTAGACTTCACACCCACACAATCCCGATGAAATGGATCGATAAGAACAAACCGAACCTGACCGGCCGGTGATGGATAGACCCCCCGCTAGCTCGATATTCAGAGTAGCTTTATCACTGCCTTCAAAGACTCAGGTTTGATCACAGGCAAGGAAATCGTTCCAATTCTATAGATATATGAAAAAAAAGAAAGAGGAAAGCGTAAATCAATTTAGTTATCTTAGCTCTTTCAGGGAATCTTCTCTAGAGCCCTACCTGGAGTACTAGGATCTTTCCTTAGTCCTCCCAGAGACTGCATGCAAGAAAACCGTAGGGAAGAGGACAAGCTGGAAGAACACTCCCAAGATAAACTCCAAATCCATCCCCGGGGAAGGAGAAAGCTCACTGATACTGTATTGCTAGAAACTGGCACTGCAACTTCTGGGTTTTACCTTAGGATTGCAATTGGGCTTGCTTCCCTTTTCACTGCAATTCGCTCAAGGGGAGATTTTCTAGATAGACTAGGGGATCTTTTCTATTGTAACTATCCTCCTTTATCAAGTTTGATAACTGGTTTGACATCGTCTTTATTATTACTCAGAAACTGACGCTGGAAGGGCAGGCTTTTTCACTTTTGCTTTCTTTGTCTGCAGAGAAAGCCTCACCAAGGAAGAAAAAAATCGATATAGCATAGCCCTACTAAAAAAGAGGATTCTTAGAAAGATTCTTCTACTTGCCTTGGACTTGCTTGAGACTGACACTTCCAAAAAAACAAGGGAAATCCATTATCCAAATAGTGCTTAAAAGGAAATCCGGATCACTTGGAACTACCACTAAAACGTACGATTTAGCTTACTATACCTGTTGATGTAGCATTAAAAACTGTATTGTTACTCTTGCTACCAGAAGGAGAAATCTGACCCCTTCCTAAAAAGGAAGGAAAGAAAGAATAGGGTTGTCGCTGATACGCTGTTTGGATTAGATGTCGCAATATCGGTTGTAGTATTTCCGCTCTTTCTATAAGCTAAGAGAGATGTCGCATAATCGGTTGTTAAAGAGATTCTCTCATATGTCGCAATATCCGCTGTTCATGATCTTAGAATTCATGGACCAAAGTCGCAAATCGCTTGTTCTCATTCAAGCATGAGTTCGTTCAAAGTCGGCAAGGGGAATCAGAGAAAGGGCAGTTTAGTCAACAATCATGACCATGGGAACATTTGTTCGCTTTCTAGGTACCCCCGGATCTACTAGTCATCGCCTTTGAGCTGGGAAAAGCATTTACCTGGAGTCGGCTATTCCTGATTCAGCAAAGGAAAGAAGCCTTTATCCCAAGACTAACTTCGGATTGGATTCTTTTATCCGGACTGAGTCTAATCGTGATTTTATCTCGATTATGATATTACCTCCCTCTGTCGCAATAGAAATCGAGAATGGAGGTGACTTCGCTACACTTGCTTATATAAAGCAATTCCAACTCTCTGGCCTTAGTACTACTGACTTTGCACCAGATTCCATTTCTTTTCGGCATCCCTTCTCAGACGTCTTCTTCCTTGCCTAGCCCCTATAGACAGGTTCATGGCGGCAAATCCGCTGCTAGCATGTTGAATAAACAAAAGGAGATTCCTACATCCTTCTTCTCGTCCGCCTCAAATGCGGTTAGGGGATTTCATCCCTTTAAATGGAGTGATCATGCTTGTGAAAGAAAGCACTTTTCTCGATTTCGTGCACGAAGAAAGATCCGGAATTCAATTCACCTTTTGCATTAGTCTTTCTCGATGGGATGAAGACAAGGAACTGACAGATGCCATGACTTAATAGGGTATCCCACCCAATAGTCAAGGCGGAAGGGGATTGATGCATCGAATGCCCTCTTAGAAAGTGAAGTGGAAGAATCTTTAGTTAGAAAGAATCGGTTATCGCAATATCAGCTGTCGCATAATCAGCAGCTATGGGGATTATCGCAATATCCGCTGCTATTGATATTGAATACGGTTTTATCTGGTTAATGGTTGGTGCCTCTCCTTTCGGTTCGACTCTGACTGCTTTAATGACTGTCTCGGTCTCGGTCTTGGTACCTTGAGCGTCGACTGTATCGGTTCCGGTTCTTTGGTTGGCTTTTGGTTTAATGAAAATCTCTCCTTTCCTCCTTTATTAGAGGATCAAGATGATCCCCTTTCCTTTGTCCTAGAGCTAGAGCAGAATTAGGACAGTAGGGATTGAGGGATGGTCTTGGGCAATAGGTTTACTTTGGATTGGACAAATAGGGGTTGCTCTTAGGCAGCTAGAGACTAGACTGTTCCGGTCCCTTTGGGCTCTTAAAAAGAATATGCTGTTCTCTTTCCTCTTGCTATCGAATCCGCTATTGGTAATATCATAGGTAAGAATGAAGCCAATGCAATGCTGGTGGAGAAATGCGCTGCGGAAAAGGGAGAAATGTTCTTTCCTATGAAGAAGGCCGCTAAGGTCAAAGATAACATACATGCCAAGGTTCGCTTCTAAAGATGTTCCAGACTTTTCCCACAAATAAAAGAATGGTGGAATCTGGTCAATCTCCATCTCTTTTATGGCGGATTCTTTTTTCGAGGACCTGGCGACAACTCTCTCTGGACGGTAGGGGAACCCCAGTGAAATCAGTAATCAACGCACTCCCACTCCTCTTGCTCCAATTCCCTCTCTTTCCTGCAAAAGCTCCAACTTATCCAGACTGGTCAACAATTCTTCCTTTGTTCTCCTAATCTCTCCATTCACATTTGCACTCCACCCCCTAAAACACTTTCTCATCTGTTGTAAATGTACTCAAAAGGCTTCCCCAATTCTCCTTTTAACAACTGTGCATGCCACCAAAACTCCATCCTCTGAATAAAGTCTTCTTGTTGAAACCATGATCTTTCAAACTGGAAAACCCTTGGAACAGTTCAGTCTCACACTCCAGCAACAAAGGAACATGGTCTGAACCATATCTAGGAAGGGCAGTCACCACAGCATGGGTATACAACATTGAATCCCCAGTCTATTGTAAAAAGGAATCTGTCTAACTTAGCAGCTGACACAGCATTGTTCCAAGTGAATTTGCGCCCTTGCAAAGGTAGCTCCATCAGCTCTATATCCTCAATCAGCCCAAACAATTCCTTGCTAACCCTAGCCTGGAATTTCACACCTATTTTCTCACTTCTGGACCAAGTCCTCAATTTACAGATAATCATGTTTTCTTGGTATCTATAATTATAGAGCATCTATAAATTGTGATAGATTGCAGTCTTGATAATGCTAACATAGTATTGGTAATCTAACAAGCCTTTCGTATTTTGATGCCAGTCACAACAGTTTGACAGGACCCATTTTTCCATAAATAGTCAACTTGAGAGGACTTTGAAATCTCGAACTCAAACGGATGCCTAGCTATTATTTAGAGATGCTCTTACAGAATCCCATGCTACGGAATGAATCTAGTTACCATCCGATTTAGCTCTTAAAGTATGGACATGGCTTAAGGAAGCTAATTACTCGGGTTCAAGTAGTTCGGCGTTGCCGGCAAGAGAGATGGAGTAACTAAGCCCTAACGTTAGATCCTGTATCTCACAGAGTGAACGACATTCAGACAATTCATCCCTTCCAGCGCGGGTGCCAGACATCGCCAAAATGAGTAAGTCTAAGTCGCCGAAGAGAGTATTTTTGGTCTCTCTCGCAAGCTCTGATAGTGAGACAACAAAGGAAAGAATCTTCAGGCTATTCGCTTCCCTCTTTCAGTGTAGCCGGGTAGCTGTATCGGCAATCCCACGAGCAGACGAATCAGGCCTATTCTTTTTCTATGTTCTTTTTGAGCTCTACCCAGGGCTTCTATGGTCAAACGTGGAAGCCTTTTTACGTGCACAAGTCCAGAACGAATTTCTACTCGTCCCTCTCTTGAGTTTTCCACGAGGACTTAAGTTCATTTTATCTTCTTCTCAATCTCCGTTCTTCTTTAATTAACTACGATCTTGATAAAACCATGCGCTGTCTGGCGATGCGAAAGATGATAAAGAAATTGGCATTTCCTGGATCTACCAAATACAGGGGAAGTGACAAAAGGATCATCCTCTGCCATCGAGTTGGAGTAGTTAACCATCTATATGCCGTGGAAGAATACGCATTAGTTCTTTCCCTTCCAGTGTAAGTGGCAGATCAAACTTTATCTAGTTCCACACATTGCCGTTAGGCCAGCATGATGAAAGGGGCAGAAAGGAAAGAACCATATACTACCTGAGCTTAGATACTTTTTCCGTAGCATCCCTTTTTTTGGAGTTTTCTTGCAGCTAGCGCTTAGTCCCTTGCTTGTTGGCTTCGTCGACCAATTCCTCCCCGCCCTTCTCTGTCTTTACCCGCCGGGAGAAGAGTTTGAGGAGCATTGTCACCGAACTTCACTATACTATTTGGTTTGGCATGACAT
>JAAALK010000823.1:262352-276778 GCA_019279435.1 Zizania palustris | reverse complement strand
ATTCTTGAGAAGTAACTGTCAAAGCTTTGTTGGGATAGCTTTTATCGAGCAAGTAGTTAAGGACTAGAATGAGTGAAGAGGAATGGTACATACAATAGCTTGTGCTTCTCACTCAGGAGATATGCATCTCCTTTCTTTCCCAAGCTAGGCTTGCATGTAAAGAAAAGGATGGGATATAGACCCTTGGTTGGGCTTTGTTCCCAGTGGGCTCATTAGCACTAGAAATTTAGGCACGCGACCTAGTAATGAGAGGACTCCCAATCGGTTTAAGCAAGAGCTTTAAAGTTGAGAAAGAAGAAGGGCCGAAGGCTTTGACATTCAATCAACGGAGTTGTTTTGTATTCGATTCTTTCTATTTCTTCTCTATCCTTCTTCTCTGCCAACCCTAGCTTACCTTATTGAATGCCTTGCACTTGCTTTCTCGTCTCAATCCGACGTTCTTCTTTCAACGAGTTAACCTATGAACTTCTCCAACGTTCGTAGCTTTAGGTCAATCTCTAGTACCTTTCTTTACCGACCGAGATTACCCATCACTCGCCTTCCTACTACCCACTATAGGCTTGCTCCTTCAGCTGGAAAGTAACGAACGAAGTGAAAAACTGGAATGTAACACTGCTTCATCTCTAGAATGGGCTCTTTACTCACCAACAAACACCATTCCACAGCTTCTACATGCTACCAGTACAATCATAATTGGATAAAAAGATGAGAGTGGCATTGGCTTTAGGGGTTGTTGCAGGCTCTTTAGGGGATGTTGCACCCACATTAGGGGTTGTTGCAGGCTCTTTAGGGGATGTTGCTGGCTCTATAGTAATAGGATCGGTCATGGTGCATTTAGGAGATGGTTTGGATAGATAGCTTCTACCTCTCAGACGTGACAACAGTAGGTTATGGAGATTACGCCTGATTGACCATGGAAGGAAGACTGTTTGCCGCAGATGCTATATGAAAACTCAGCATAGGAAGAGATTCAACACTAGCATCTCCACTTGGCCCTTCTAGCATAATCACTGACACCCTACTTGCCTACTCGGATTACTGAAGGCAACCTATTTGAAAATAGGCTTCCGGCCTACTCAATCCTTTACCATTCCGCCTCTCCACATTGAAAAAGGTGGGATTCCCTCTTTTGCTCTTTTCACGCTTTTCCTTCGCCTTTCCTGATTTCTTAGTTGATTCCTTCTGAAACGAAATCCCCAACAATTCCACCCTCTCTTCTTCTTCTATTACCTATTTAAGAAATACATACATAGGTCAGGCTTCCCTCATTCATTCCGGTCTATTCTCATACTAGAGGTAAAATAGCACTATAGGTGTTTGGGCTGACTCTCGCTACCAATTCTACTTACTACCTACTACTCTGTCTTTATTGGTTCGGTCCTTTTCTTCCTAACAAAAGAAAGGAACTCGTAGGAGATTCAGAACTTATCTTGTCCTCTTCATCCCCCTTCTTACTTCTTCCCACTGGCCATGGAGATGGGGCATTTTAGTCAATGGTCGAGGGTGCTCGAAGCAGCAGACCCTTCCTTCCTCTGCCTACTGGACGCTGTTTCGGTCGGACCAGAGAACGGGGAGCCTCTTGAAGGAGGTCCATTGGCCTTTTTCTCTGTGCTTTCATAATAGTAAAAGGAATACCACTGGAAGGAGGTGGCGCGAAGCGAAGAAGCATCATCAAGCAAATAAATCTCAGAAAGTGAAGCGGAGAAGTCGATATGGAAGAAGTAAAGTAGACTTGGGGCTCAGCGACAGCGAAAAATAAAGAAGAAAACGGAAAACATAGAAAGACAAAGTCAATCCAGTAGTCGAAATTCCCTTCAAATCTGACCATTGGACCACCGAACTCAAAGTTGCTTCAATTTGGTGAATTTATATAAGATCGGTTTTATTGATAGAAGTGGGTTCGGCAGAACCAGGTGAAGCTGATTGTTTCTTCCTGGCGCGTGTTTCAATTTGGTTTTTGGATTCGATTTCCCTTCGTTCTTATCTAATTCAAAAACGAAATAAATAGACAAGGTGCGAAGCAAAGATCAAAATGGTGCGTGCACCGGGAGTTTTGGTATAACACAGAACCTGGAAATCCTATTTTGAAAGAAAGTGCCTGCAGAAAAGAAAGGGCTGGTACCGAATCGGCCAGTACTCCAAACTGGAATTTGGAAAATAGATAGCTGCGCTCCCCCTGTTTGCAAATCACACCAATATAGTTCTCCATATTCCCCAATAAAGAAGACCTAAATATATATATAGCAATTGATTTATTTGTGAAAAAACAGTAAGTACCTGTTGTCAAGCAGGTTGTAGAAGAATACTGATGTATTGCAAAGACCTGGTGGTTTTTTTTCTTTTTATTGACGCGATTTTCAATGAAAGCGGAGATGGGGTAAGTGTGAAGAGTCAACTATTGCCCTACTTTTCTTATTTCTTAGAAGAATTCGCCCAGTATACTCCTCCAATTTGGATTATCGCTCTACTGAATCGAAAGAATGACTCTCGGGTTTGGAACAGATAAGTTCGGTACGGATAACAAAGAATAGAAATTGGAGAGCAGGTGCCCTTCCCTGGTTGTTACCCTCCCAGCCCCAAAGGAAAAGCCCTGATCATTTGAAAAAAAAAGATGCGTCAATCACGCATCCTAATTGGTGAGCTTATGCCCGCCCTAGTTCCTTCCCCGCTCTTAGTTTGCTTTACAGGAACCATTTTCGCGAGGAAAAAGAGGGTTCCAATGAAATGAATCCGAGGAAAAAAAGCACATTATGGCCATGACCAGCTAAAGATCACTGGCCATCTCACGACGTGGACTCGAACCACAATTTCTCCTTTTAGTAGATCGTGATTTGGTCTGTCGTCCTCCTCATTATAGTCCTCCTAGAATCCAAGGCATTTCGTCGGAATACATCCTGTCTTTTCACCTTTGTAGTCCTATGCATAGTCAGTACTATAGCTCCAATCATAGCTACTAATAAAATCAGACTAGAAACCAAAAACCAGACGGAATAGTAGGTATAAAGTAAATTGCCCAATGTTTCCAAATTAGTCCAACTTCGTACCTTTCCGGCATAAACCGTATATCTCAGAGAGGTCGTATTTCTGTGGGTTGGTAGTAATGGAATGGTTTCATTATCTAAAATGAAGAACATTTCCCACCAAAAGATCAGTCCAATAATACCACTCACTGGTAAATAGCGCAATACTTCTTCGTGAATCTCCGCTATTTGAATATTGAACATCATAACCACGAATAGGAATGAAACGGCAATAGCTCCTATATGAACTACTGGGGAGATCATAGCGGAGAAGTCGAGACCTAACAAAATAAGTAAACCAGAAGTGTCGCAAAAGACTAGGATGGGAAACAAAACGGAATGTACCGGATTTTTAGCACGTACAACCATCAAACCAGAGACCAAAGCAGGGCTCGACAAAACAGAAAGTATCATGATACGTCGTCCTCCCTTGAAATGGAACTTGAATGCTGGAGCAAGAAGACGCATTCAAGTCGATCTATTACGACCAGCGCGGTTGTTCGTATTTCATTTTCTTCTTCCAAGCCGACGCTCTTCTTATAAAAGAAAGCACTCACTGAATTACTTACTGAATCTCGTCCTACTTTTTTTTTGACCCATTTTGCCTTTCTAGGTTGGTGGGCGCTTTCACCATTCAGCCATGGATGCTTTAGCGAGTGAACTAGTTTTTTATTTGAGAGCGAACTAGGTTTTTAGTGGTATTCCTTCTCGAGCTTCTATTTCTTCCGTTAAGGGAGATTCGGGAAAAGATGGAATAGGAAGACGTGTTTCCAGAACGAACAAGATACGGGTAGAGAAGGGGAAGTTAGCAAAGTTAGACAAGATTGGAATGGGCATAGGAACATGTATTGATGTACCAGATCGGCTAATGCTCCCAGGTTGATGCGATGTATTCCACCAGTTGACTGGAGACTTTATTATTGGTATATCGATCGGTCCAGCACGGATTGAAATAGGAGCCGGTTCGACAGGAAGCTTTTGAAAACGCAGTGCACCCAGGTAAATAAGAAACAAGATGAATACAGAAGTTAAACGAGCATCCCACACCCGAAAGGTACCCCACATAGGCCTTCCCCGAAACCCCCCAGTCACTAACGTAAACAAAGTAGAAAAAGCACCAATTTCTGTACCGGTTCCGGAAGAGCGAAGAAAAAGGGGATGTTTTGTTAATGGGAACAAGGAACTGTTTATAGCTGTCGCGATATAAATAACTATACTCATCCGAGCCGCAGGAACATGTACATACGAAATACGAGAATTTCCACCTTGTTGAAGATCTGGTGGTGCTACCCGAAGACTTAAATGAATAGCCATCGCTGTTAAGAACAACCGAGATCCAATGAGAATTTGCGCGTAGCTTTTTGTCTTTGACATAAAAAAATAAGGTTGTAATAACGAAACTGACATTTTGTTTTCCTTGCCTTGCAAGTGGAACAAGAAAGACTATATAGTGATTTTTATTCTATAAACAATCAAAGGATTTCGCATGCTTTCCATGGAATGACGGAATTCCCCTTGCTTAGTTTTCGCTCCGCTCGTGCGTGGCACTCCTTGCTTGCGGAGCGGCATATCGGAAAAAGAAGGATTGACTTTCTATACGGGCCCGTCCCCTCTTACCCTTAACTAACGATTATGCTGCTCTCGCCTTTTTGTAAGTAATCTTCTCTTTCCAAAATTCACTACTAATTTTGACGGCCTCCTTAGTCACCCTATCCACTCTCGTCCTGTTTTCGGGTTCCCTTTCAGGGGGTGAGGATATTTCGAGGATTTCCCCCTCCGTAGGTGGAAAACGCGTGGGTGAGTAGAGTCTGTGCTTTGCTTTGGGGGGCACCGGCAAGAAGCTTCTCGGCCACCCTACTCTGACTTGATTAGCTACTAGTAACTAGGATCGATCAAGCAGTCAGTCAGCAATGCGTACTTCTTTCCTAGTTGAGTGGATCTGCTACGCAGAGCCCAATCTTCTACCACAAGCTCTGACCTGACTTGTTGTACTTGATTCACCCACGTAAATAGACAACTTGGATAAGGGCTTTCATCCCATAAAAGAGAAGTGAGTCCGCATGTCGGCAAATGATTTGGAATTGGAACTGGCTCAAGAGGAAACCTAAGCCCTAACTCCCCATTCTTTCTATCTTACATCGCCATCGAGCCCTGGCTGTAGAGTCACAGGTTTCTAATCGCAATGGATTTCTGTTTTCTTTGGCTTTTCCATTCGCTTCGTTCAACCCTGATCTGGATAGATAGCTCGGCTTCTATTAGCTGAGAATGGTTTTGTCAAGGAAAGGTTTCGCTATACAACAACAATGAACTCACTTCTGATCAAATTGGATGAATCGGTAATCTTTCTAAACAAGCAAGGGATGAGCGCTTTGTTGCTAAAGCGCATACGTTTTCTTGCTTGATTTTTATACGATTTTCTGAAGTGATCTGTCCAACTAAGTAGAAAAGGACAGACGAGTGTGGCTACACGTGGTATAGGGCTGCTCGTCTCGCCGTAAGTTATTGACCAGTACCAAATGTGACAACCTTCAATTCAAGTTACAAAACCATGAATTTGAAACAGAAGTTAGGGTGCTTGATGTACAAGGTTATGATCTTATTTTAGGCATTGACTGGTTGTCAAGTTTTGGTCAAATGACAGTTGACTGGAGTAAAGGAATGCTGAAACTCAAGCATAAAGGCAAGCAAGTGATCTTACAAGTGCAAGATGTCACAGCTGAACTGAAGGTGTGCAAGTCAACCGTTCCCGTAACCAGAACCGAACAAGGAAGCAGGGCGTAGACCCGTTACTTCTTACTATGGTGGAGGGGATGCCATGATTCCAATGCGTATTGACTACGTCGTAGGAACAGCGATAGCGATTGCGTGGGAACACCTTTCGCTCGAGGAGAGGAATGCGGACAACCGGCGAATAGTTTTCAGATGAAGGTACAGATACCCCCTTCTACCTTTGCTTTGGTCAACGGAACACTTCGAAGTAGAGGCTCCTGATTGAGAAACAATCATTAATGCGGTGCGTGAGCTGGGTTCGTCGTGAGACAGTTCGGTCCATATCCGGTGTGGGCGTAGAGTAGTAGTAGCACCTATTTCCTGAGTCCCGTTCTATTGAGTTGAGCTCGTAACGAACAAGCAACGGCGCCTCGGCAAAGCAATTATCTAGCGGAAGTCTTTTCAAAAGTTATTTTCATATAGTAGCAAAAGTACTAAACCCGAATTTCCCTTTGGAATGAGCCCTTGCTTTTTCGAAAAGTTATTTTTACATAGATGGAAAAAAGATAGGATTGAGGCGCATCTCTCCAATTGATCGGCTAAGACAAAGCAGTTCAAAGCAAAGGTTTTGTTATTGAAAGCACTACTTTTACATATATATGAAGATGAGTTTTATCAAATCCTGTGGTGACTTCCCAAGGTAAAAATGTGAAGTAAGGATTTCCCATATATATGAAACTAAAATGAACCCTCCTCGGCTAAGGTTGAATCAGATATAGAAGAAGCGGAAGCAGGAAGCTGAAGGATATCCGTAGCGAATGAGGAATAGGACATGCATGTGAGCTAGCGAAAAGGGAATAGCACATTCTCTAGGGTTCGTATCAAGCGCTAGCAAATGGAGATTTATCGGGTCAATCGAATCCGTATCCTCGAGCGCTGGGTCTGTCCTCTAATGAGGAGCTCCTTGCTTTTTGATCCGTGAATCCAAAGCTTTGGGAGAAGAACTCGATTCTGTTGATTCACTGTCCATTTGTCCTTCAACCGGATTAATGGTCAACGACTTTGACAGCCTTTCCTTCACACAAGGTTTTTAATCCATCTCCCCCGCTTAGGACAGTAAGGGGAAGTAGCGATATTCCGATTCCTTCGTGGGGAATCAACGAAGGCAGCCGCTCCCGCAGCTTTAGTACTTAAGTTAGCCCCAGCCCTTATCCCGCGATGAGAAGGTAGATGCGGTAAGCCAACTCCTATCCTTCTTGCGGAAAGGGCATTCAATGCCATCTTCATTCCCTTCCTTACTTCGAGGAGCAGGTCGAATAGTCAAAGAAGGGGATGGCTAATTCCAGGAATAGAGTAGCATTCTCAAGCTGAGATAAAGAGCTTTTGCCTCAACTTCACTCTCCTTTCGTTTGTCCTTACCAGTGGATGTCTTATTTAAATACTTTGTCGACCTACTTATCAAAGCGCACGTAAAGGTAGGTATGTTCTCCTACGTGTTGAAAGAAGTGCTTCAATCAATAGGTCCTTCCTCTCAAAACCATACGCATAAGAGTGGAAATCCCCGCTATATATATGTTAGATCAAAGAAATATTTTTTCGTCCGTAATTAGTGTTACCGTTGTAGGATTAGTAGCCTTTTTCGCGTGAGCCAATCTCGCTAGCCGCAAGAGAGAGGCCTATGTTCAAGGAATGAATCTTTTTTTGATAGGAAGGCTGGTGGCATACGAAGAGAGGGCGACAGAACATCTGCATTCCCTTTCTTTGATTGAGAGAAGGATAAAGCAGAAAAAAAGACTTTACTGAAATTCCATTCCAAAAATAGGATACTTACTCCTTTCGCCGCCCACTTTCAAATAAGTAAAAAGGAAGAAGCGACTGGAGTGAAACTATAGGTAGGCAGAGGTTAGAGTCAAAGGAGGAGCCACCATAGTCAAAGCCCCACAGACAGGTAAAGTTGAATGCAGTTGCCGAAAGCAGGCAGAGTGAATTCAAGGGTCTGCCCTTTAGACGAATGCACCTACAGTTTTGATGGACCTCAGTCACCCGTATAGTACCACCCACCAACAAAATTCTGAAATAGGCCTTACCCACCGCCCTATTTCCTTTCCAACTCTCAAAGCTAAACTCTTGAGATAGCACAGCAAAGAAAGTATTAGCTTCACTCGTTCTTACTTATGAAAAGTATTAGCTTCACCCGCTATTATGAAAAGTCTTAATCATCCTGGTGCTATATGAAAAAGGCCGTGCGTGCTAGAAAAGCCAGAGAATTCAGCACCGTACTGCCAGGGAGTCCCATTGAAACGCGGGACAGAAACTCATATATAGTGTAGTTTCTATGATTTGGGGTTCGAATCTACCATTGGAGAGAAAATAAGGGGTTATGTGGATGGGGTCTCGCTTGGACGCAGGGGAGATCCATAGATCTGGATAGAGTCTTTCTCGCTCAGTAAAGAAGAGTACGCGCGCTACGGCTTACGCAGTGGATCTTCGGGCAACCAACCCGGCACATCCAATTCCGATCAACAACTTGGAGGTATGGCTGAGTGGCTTAAGGCATTGGTTTGCTAAATCGACATACAAGAAGATTGTATCATGGGTTCGAATCCCATTTCCTCCGGCACGGAAGTAGAACGGGCGGGCGAAATTACGTGAGAGAAAGAACCTCAGATTGATGGAGTCCGCCGTCGGACAGAATAGCACTACTTAGTGACTAGGAGCGGGGCGCCCCTTTCTTGTTCTTGGTGGCGTCTATAGCGAAGAAGACCTTCCCGAACGAGGGCCGTCCAGTCCCTGGCCGGCTCTCGGTTCTTGAGCAAACTCCTCCACTGCTGGTAGGATGCTCATAGATGAAGAAAAGAGACTTTAGGCAAGTGGTTCTGGTAGCTCCGCTGGTTAGAGCAAAGGACTGCAAATCCTTTTTTGCTTGTTTCAGTGGGAAGAGCAAGGGGCATTGCCCTTGAAATCCTTCAGTGGTTCGAATCCACATCTGAGCGTCTTTTTTTTCGGTATGCCGCTCCGCGAGCAAGGAGCGCCGCGAGGAGAGCGAGAGAACGAAGTGGGCTTTGGTGATGTCGGAATTTGCACCTATTTGTATCTATTTAGTGATCAGTCCGCTAGTTTCTTTGATTCCACTCGGTGTTCCTTTTCCATTTGCTTCCAATAGTTCGACCTATCCAGAAAAATTGTCGGCCTACGAATGTGGTTCCGATCCCTCCGGTGATGCCAGAAGTCGTTTCGATATACGATTTTATCCGGTTCCTATTTTATTTATTATCCCTGACCCGGAAGTCACCTTTTCTTTTCCTTGGGCAGTACCTCCTAACAAGATTGATCTGTTTGGATCTTGGTCCATGATGGCCTTTTTATTGATTTTGACGATTGGATCTCTCTATGAATGGAAAAGGGGTGCTTCGGATTGGGAGTAACCACTAGTGAAAGGGCAAAGGGGGGAAGGACATATTCATAGGAAAGAGGGATGCCTACAAAAAATCAATTGATTCGTCAACACTTTTCACATAGGATGCCCCAGGAAAAAACAACGGCCGAGACTGCTAGGCCTGGGCTTGCGGGTGCAGGCAGTTTCCAATTCCAGAACTTCGTACAGAGCATCTCGGAGGAATATAAACAATGTTCACGGAAAAAGAAGAGAGATTTTATCCATGTCTTACTGATGAAAAATAAGACCTTTGTGACCGTGACAGATGCAGGGGGGAATAAAAAGACTGGGGCCTCCGCAGGTTGTTTGGAGGAAAGAAAAGGGCGGTCTCGTCTTTCTCGATATGCTGCTGAAGCAACTGCGGAACATGTCGGGCGATCCGCCAGAAAGATGGGTTTAAAGTCAGTTGTCATGAAAGTGAAAGGATCTACTTATTTCAAGAAAAAGAAGAAAGTGATCTTGAGCTGGAGAGAAGGTTTTCGAGGTGAAAGAGTAGGAGATCAATCTCCTATTATGTACATCCACGATGTGACCCAACTTCCACATAATGGATGCCGACTCCCCAAAAAACGTCGTGTTCAAATAGTTCCAACCATTTTAGAATCCCCATTTCCACTTGACAAGAAAGAATTCCGGAAAAAATCTGACTCGGAAGGGAGGCTAGACTAATTGACTGAGCGAGACTCCATCCAACTATTCTGCATCCATCTAGCAAAGCCGCGTGAGTGAAGCACCCTCCACTTTGTAGTTAAGGCGAAGCTCCATTGGTTACGTGAGGATCCCGTTCTATTGAGCCTTCCCACTTATCCTCAAAACAACTCAGTCAGATTAGGACCTCAAGCTATCACCTCGACGTTTTGAGCTAACCTATGAGGCGGCGTTTTTTCAGCTACGTCTGCTTACGCTCCAGTTGTCGGGGGGTTAGCTGACTTGCTGCTTTCTTTCTCTCCTTACCGCTCACGCTAGCCTATGTGCGTTTTGATGCTTGTTTAGGATTGGAGTAAGCAGCAATAATGATTTCTTTTAACCGGGCATGGCCTTACTTTCGCGTAACACAATCCAGCTTGTCACGCAGAAACTAAACAGCAAGGTTCATCTTCGACCTGCAACTGCAGCAAGAAAGAGGTGGAAAGCACTTCTTTTTTAGGTTATGAAGCCCGATGTGCTAGCGCTTGTGACCCAAGCCTGATGTGACTGACTAATAAGAAAGTGATAGGAGTCGTGCTCGGCTTTCTTTTTTTCCAAGGATATTCTTATTCACTTATCTTCAAAATGAAAAAACAAAAGCTTTACATCATCTTTACTTAATATAGAATCTTTACTTAATATAGACGGAACCGAGACCTTGACTTCTTCTTAATTTGCTTCGGTTGTCCTCTTCGCTAACCAGAGTATACCACTATTTCTAACCTTTTTCAGAGACAAACCCATAGGAGACAAGGGATGAATGGCAGCTATCGAACGAACTTTGAAGAAAAGAGCAAACCCTGCCTGGATGACTGGAACTAAGGGATCGACCACACGGCCTAACATGGCCCTTCCTTCCCGGAAAGAACAACCCGTACTTCCCCCTCCCCGAAGTGATAGCAGGGCTAGGCTCATCATAGGGCTTCTTCTATTGGCTTGACGAGGGAGTCCAGAGAGTGCAGCAGGAAGCATCAAAGGAGGAAGCTGCTGAAGAACGTTTACTATTCGGATTGATGAAAATCGGATTCATGCCCAGAAGAGGATGCTCTATCTGCTCTCGAAGCAGTCGTCAGCCTAAGGTCAGGTTTTAAATCCTTAGGTTGAGCCTAGCCCTTTTTCGGAATAGAATGCGAAGAAAATGGACAAAAATCCCGCCGTGAAAGTGGCACAAACCAGGATATCCTATTGTTTGGAAAAAGGCATTAGCCAATCCCAGGAACGGAGCGTAGAAGGTATATGAGTTCGACACTCGGTTAGCCCATAAGCTTTAAGGAGGAGAAGACTAGCTGGCATTGGCTCTTTGCTTTAGGGAGGGACAGTCGATCAAGGGGATGACGGAAAATGGCGGAGAATGTAGAAGATAGCCACAGACAAAGGCTTTCGGCAAAGAAGGTTACGGCAGAATAAGCTGTGAGGTTTGGATTGGACAAAGCACAAAAATGCCTTTCTATTTTACACTAGAATACAAGGATCTGGTGAATACGCCCGGTTCATTGGCCAGGAATGAGAGCTGGTGCTCTACAGGGGATGTTTGAAGGACATATCTAACTAATATAGACTCCGCTGCTATTGAATCTAGGACTGATTGCCCATTTCCTAAAGTGGAAGGTGCCGCAAGATTAGGTTTTTACAGTTCAAATAATACATTGTCCGCTTGGAAGGGCTTGGTTTTTCAGAGGGAGCAGTTTGGCATTGTGGTGGAAGCCAGCATGGAGAAGCAAACTGTAGTGATGCATAGCATGGATTGCTTGAGCGAGGCCAAGTTCAATCTAGAAGAGTATGGCCTGACTATTCTAGAGGATTGTGCGATAGTATTGCGGAATACTGAGCAGAGGCTGGAACAACCCATAGAAGTGTAGGGGCTGCTTCAACCAGGCGTACCCGTATCCATTGATTTACCTCCTCTAGATGAGTCTTGAACTTTGCTGACAATAGCGCAAATTGACACATCTGCTGATAGGCGAGTGAATGAGGAGTATCCACCGGTATAAATCGTAGGAACGAACTCTTTGGAAGAACGAATAACCACTGGGATGGGATAAAATGCCCCAATGGAGCTTACGTTCTGAATATATCCTCCTTGCTCGTAAGCAGGAAAGATGATATTTCTCCAAACTAAAATTAACATAATATCATCGGTTCACGAAGGGTAGAAGAATAAGTATGGCATAGACATTTCCAAAATATCAATCTAGTTCAGTCACAAGGGCGGTGAGTGGTTCTCTTTCGCTGAAGCTGTGTCCGTGGCATCGATATATGAAGATTGTCCGTCAGTCTGCTCCCAAGGAGTAGTAAATAAATGTAAATCCAGGCTGTCGAGTAAACCGAATTGGCCAAATGTATCTATCAAGAAATCCAACTTGTCCCAATAAAGAAAGTCTAGAGGAAGGAGCAAAGTAAGAAGAAGCCAAAAAAGGGGCTGCCCGCCTCGAGCAGTAAGGTATGTCTAAGCTGCTTGTGGTCAAATCGTTGCCAGTCGGTGATGATGAAGATTCTGAAGTGGTTTAGTAACCGTCCCCTAAATGGTGTGGGTAAAAGCTGCGGCGTAAATCAGGCGCTTTTGAGAAGAAGAAAACGAAACAAAACGATGAGATAGGAATTCCGATTTCAACGTTGGATTGGATTCAGGACAAATGTGTCGTTAAGGGTTTTCATTTATCCTATCTTTTCCTGGAACATCTAAATGCTTTTCTTTTCAACTTGTCCAAATCTATCATATATGTATGTCTAATCGGCGCTGTATGGATCGTAATCCTCTCCTGAGTATCCTCACCAGCCCCTATCCTTTTATTAAAGAAGATGCCACCCACGTCTGGTTTCACTAATTCCTATCATTCTTCTTTTCTCGGCTATAGATATGACAATGTTCCGGCCTTCTTTTCCTTTTCTCGTTAATTCCTTCAACGACGGCTAGTTGGATATGAGAACATTCAAATAGAATGGAGCATAAGCAGACAACTAGACTCTATTTATTGAATTGACAGCGTGAAAGTCCTCCACTCCTGTCTAGTAAGGTTCAAGCTATAGTAGCTGGGCCTGTAGTTAATGGATATTAGAGTAAGTAACTAGCCTTCTAGGAAAAAACACTCGATTGTAGTGTAAATAGTTGACTAGTGGTGGACGTTCAGGAGTTTGACTAGCCAATGCTAAACTAGATATTGCACCATTTCTAATAACATCAGTTACTAGTGGCTGGCACTATTTCATTGAGTGACGTTATAGTATATATTTTTTTTTGTTGAAGCAGATAGTGTAGTTCATTGGTTGCATCTAGTGTAAATTGCTTCCTTATAAAATAGTATATAGCTAGCTGTAGTAGAAATGGGGTAGTGCATTCATTGACCTTACTCCGTTTATTAGTGCGCTTGCTTGCAGAGAGTAAATGGCTGTAGTGAAACTCCGTGACTAGGTGATAGCTTGAGTAGGAGGAAATAGTGGCATGGGACTAATATACTAGAAAGTGTAAATAGTGAGTTTCTAGTTCCGTAGAAGAAGCTGTTTTTTATCGAGGAAGCATGTTTTCTCGGGGAAGACAGGCTTTCTCGGGTAAAGTAAAGAGGATTTCCAACAGGTCGAAAAATAGCTCTTAGTCATCCAACAACGGTTAAGACTAGAGGAACGTAAGAAGATCAGTCCCAGAGCTGATTCAATAGCTGCTCCCATCCGTTTAAGAAAGGAAAGAAGGGATGGCATTCAATCAAGCCTTCGTCCTTAGAGAAACTTCCTTGAACAGCCACCGCCCCTGGCATCTCCTCTGTAAACTGGATCTCTTCTCTTAGGTTAAACAACCGAATCTCCTAGCTCTCGATCAAACCCTTATCCCAATCGACATCCGGAAAGGAAGCCATCGAAATCGTCCGATTTTAGCATGAAAGGCTATATTAATCGTTCAATTTCATTCACTCGCGGATCAGCTTCCAGGTCTGCTTCGGCCAATGGTGCTGTTTGAAGCTTTCTTTCTAAGGAACCAAAAGAGGTGGGTAAGACAAGCTATAGAGATGTTCCACAAACATCTTACTTGAAGCTCTGTTCCGAGTGCACTAAGCGAAGAGGCAACTCGAGGACCTACCTATAAGGTACCGGCAGTACCTAGCCAGATGAACAAGCTCCTTCCAAAGGCTATAGCTCTTTTCCCACCCACCCCTGGATAAGGGGTCTCTCACTCAGCTTTCAAAATGTCTGTTTACACAAACTTCTTTAGTGGTGCCATTTGCAACTAAAATAACAGATGATAGGATCAAACCCGCCTTCCCCTACATTCAGGTCTTGTGAACGGAGTCGAGATAGGGTATGGACAGTCTCCCATAACAAGAATAGGAATAGGCGAGCCTTCCCGATGTGTTTGATTTCCTACTATCGAAAGAAGGCTTCTATCACGAGTTTAGGTCCTTTTCAACGGGTCATAAAATCTTCCATTTTGAGGTTTGAAAACGAGCTTCTGGCAAAGCATCGGGAGGGAGTGTCATTGACCCATTCCTACAGCTTCTTTGATTCATCAATTCCCATCTATGAATTATGGATCCAATTCGGTATCTTGCGTAGGAATTCATGTTGTCAACGAGGATCTTAGCCCC
>JAAALK010000823.1:251046-262252 GCA_019279435.1 Zizania palustris | reverse complement strand
GAAGAAATTCTTCACGATTTCTAGAGTTCCGGGATTACTTCACTGATATCGATTTTCGCCTAAGCACGGCCTCCGGGTTAGTTCCAAGTGTAGTCGAACTATCGATACACCGAAAACGAGTAAAGATGGGTACATAAAATGAAGACATCGTGGATTACCCGGGACAACGATAGGACATTTCACTTTCTTTCGCAATATTTCTGATCATGACTCAACCACTAGGAAAGGGGATTGCTTACTCTCAGCCACGTTTTCGCTTATGCTTAGTCAAGTGAGGATTCCATTCGAAGTAACAGGAGCACCATCTTCAAAACTTCTCGGGATCCGGAGTTTTTCGAGAAAAGGTCCCATCCTTCAATATCATGATTGGGTCAACCAGGCCAGATCATAAGTGAAATAGTTTGATCGGGTCGACCAGGTCAGGCCCGATCATGAGTGAATAGAAAATCGAAAACGTACATAGCAGTTCCAGCGGAAATACTTTGTTTAATTCTACCACTTCTACTAGGAGTAGCCTTTTTAGTGCTAGCTGAACGTAAAGTAATGGCTTTTGTGCAACGTCGAAAGGGTCCTGATGTAGTGGGATCGTTCGGATTGTTACAACCTCTAGCAGATGGTTTGAAATTGATTCTAAAAGAACCTATTTCACCAAGTAGTGCTAATTTATCCCTTTTTAGAATGGCTCCAGTGGCTACATTTATGTTAAGTCTGGTCGCTTGGGCCGTTGTACCTTTTGATTATGGTATGGTATTGTCAGATCCGAACATAGGGCTACTTTATTTGTTTGCCATATCTTCGCTAGGTGTTTATGGAATAATTATAGCAGGTTGGTCTAGTAAGACGGGGGGCGGCCGTTCGGTCGCCTATGATATACGGACCAATTGGTCAAAAATGGGTTTGTGCCGCAGGTGTTGAACGATCTACTCTACACAGGTGTGGGCTTACAGGGCTAGGGCTCATAAACCCTTTCTTTCATTCATCAAGGGGTCGGTCACTTTTCCGGGCCGGGATCGAGAAGTGGAAGTCATAAAAAAGAGATGTTTCTCTTCGCACCTCAGATCAAGAGGAAAGGTAGCTTGTCAAGCTGGTCTCACTATTGGAAATTAATTCTAGCTTTCTTTTTTTTTTCACCGGCTCTTCTTCTTTGTCAACGCTACTAAGGACCTGACGGTTCGCCTACTGGATGAATGCAAGAACATGAGAAAGGGTTCTAAAAGAAAAGGTGAAGAAAGTCTACTACAGTACAGTCAAAGTCAGCGGCTGAGTTTGCCTAGCCTCGCCTACTTTTTTTTTTGTAGGCGAGCGAGTTAGCGAAGAGGCTTAGGGATAAGAGAGTGTCGGTGCGTACGTAGCCTTCATTCTACTACGCTACACAAAGTCACTTAGCTCGACGTTAATTAAGAGAGTAAAGGAGGAATACAATACCCCACATAGAAGAACCGCAGTTCGCTTACAAAGAAAGGTATAACCTTTCGCTCCCCGGGGCAAAGCTGCTTCGCACCACTGATAGACGACTACTTAATTAAGATTCCATTTCAAAGGCGCTATTTTGTTTCGCAAGCCTTTGTCATTGTCAGTCAACTAAGGTTGGCCCTCGGCCCCCCGCGAATCCGTAAATCAGAGAGCATGCCGCAAAAAAAGGATGGTCCCCTATGCATTGAATTCTTTCCGGAACGCAAAGAATTCAAGTACCTGACCCCCCATCATGGTGAACCTCTCCTTGTGATCGGGATGAGGTAGATGCCTCCCAGCCGGGGGGCGGATCGAATCGGAGTTTCCTTAGGTAGCCACCGACCTACAGTTCTCCTTAAACTTCTGTGCTTGGTGGAAAAGAAGCGAACAAAGGTACGCTCGCTTGCTGTCTTGTTCTCTGCCGCGGACTGGGATCGCTCGCCAGCTGGGCCCTCTAGAAAAAAGTTGGAGCAACATTGTATGAGAACACATTACCCATCTTCGGGGACAAGGGGCGGAACGACCTCTCGATCTACTTACTGCAGCCCAGGACGGGCGTCGTCGTCTAGGCGTGACTTCTTGTTTTGATCTCCCCTACGCCTAGGACGTTGTCTGGGCCAAGAGCCATAGTTAGTTGCTGTTTCCATTTGGTTCTTCTTTCTCGTTGTTGATACCGGCAAGACCCAGCCAGATGATGATGTCTGCTGGTTGGTAGTGAGAGGACTCTTAGTACCCGCAAAAAAAAGGGCGCTGGTGAAAAAAACAATCATTTGATTTAGTTTCTTGCTCTCCCTTAGCAGCGGGAAAGGAGTCTATCTATCTGCCTAGCTTTGGTAGATTTCCCCCAACGCAATTCAAAAACGGAAATTCCACGAATCCCTGAGGTGGATAAGTCCGACGACTCAGCAGCAGTGCGGAATTGAGTTTCTGGTCCGGTGGATCTGATCTATAGTTAGGGGGCAATACATACCAAAAGGTTCGAAGAAGGAAGGCGCAGTATATAACCAACCCACCCATAGCCGGTCTAACTGCTGAGAGAGAAAAGTGCTTTTCTTCCCCTAAGAGTCCTCGGGTACACACAGCTATTGCTGATCCTTTGCGAGATCAGGATGAGACCCTTCAGAATTTCGAATCAATCCATGTTAGGTCAACATCGAGACAGAGCATCTCAGTTGGCTCTGTCAAGGAAGTGAAACAGGCATTCCTAGGTTGGGGGGGTTACCATAGCATAGGATTGACCCTCAGTCAGGCCTCCGATTCCAAGGAGTTGATTCAGCAAGTTCCCCGTGCTACCCCGCGGGAAGTCTAATCGGATCAATCGGTGGTTCCGTAATGAGTAGTCGAATACACATTGAGGGGGCCTTGCCTCCTCCTTCCCGCCCACACCTTCATTCTTTTCCTCCTCTGATCTTAGAAAGCATACTAAACTTCACTCCAATCTTTCTCCATTAGCAACAAGAGCAGCTCTATCTATCGGCCCTTGATGAGTAAGCTTAGCTATACCGCTTAGGTTGCAAAGCAGCAAGCTCCCTTCTAATGCGTTATTAGGCAGCTTTACGTCTTCTCGCTTAGTAAGCCGCCTTCGGCCCTTCCTCCTTCTTACTCTGTTTGGTATTCGCTCGCGGGTTTGTTTCCAGGTTCTTTCGTTCTTGGCAGAAGATCGAGTACGAGAGGGAACAGAGGCAGCAGTCACGGGCTGCTGCTCGTCTTTTGTCGAGTGTCTCTGTTCTACCTGGTGCGATAGCTTTTAGCGGGGCGCAGATGTAGGAAGGCGTTTCTTGCCTGCTTTCTGAACTGCGTCCCTTTCACTCCATGTGAAAGTAGTAATAATTCTTTTCTTTAAGAAAGGGATCGTAGGTGCGTGAATAATAATCTGGGTTGGTGGGGAATAGGTTTTTGACGAATAAGTAAAGTAGTTGTGATTAGTGGTATAGGTCATCAAGCACCTGGGAATAGGCCCTGCCCAAGCGCCCTCCCGAGATCGGACTCGAGGGAGGGAGGGTAAGACCGGAACGAGGTCTAGCCCGAGTGGAGGCCACCCTCGAAGGGAAAGCAAGCACTTTCGAAAGCAGGAAGTAGGTATGGTTTCTTGAGTTGGATTCATCAACCCGGAACAAGAGTGGAGGCGAGCCCGGATGCAGAGATAGATGGTGTACTAGGGATTAGGTTAGGTAGCTGGTTTCGAGGTAAGGTCAGGGCGCTACAGAAATGGCAGATACTACGTTCTCCCGCCTTGATAGATAGTTCTGCTAGAAAGCGCTCATTAGAAGTCGAGAAAACATGGTTTCTGGCTCTTTCTTTGTCGTAAGGTCTAGAGTTGGACAACCATCATAGCACTCGCTTAAACAGATCTCTACTGCCTTAGCAATTGAAAGCAGGAGAGGTAGTTGCGTTGCCCTTAATGTAGCAGTCAAAACAAGAATCCCTTATCAAGCAAACCCGGCACTCCTTAACTAACTACTGTTCAGTTGAAAGTAGGTGGATCAATAGAAAGCCTCTTCAACCCTCGTCATCAAGAGCAATCTGATCTCGCTTTGATTCATCAACAATAGGATGACCGATAAGATATGGTTACTGGTCTAGTCAGCTCATTTTACTTTCGGAGGGCTTGTCTTTTTTCTTAGACTTAAGGGAGCAAGCTAGAATCCTGCTTTTCCCAAAGAGAGTGGGATGCGTCTACCAACTTGTCCTCTCAATTGAATGTTACCAACTTGTCCATTAATAGTAAGGAACCCAGGGATATCGGGACGGGAACTTATCGATACCGATACACTCAAAGTCTTGATTTGTCTAATAACGGATATTGAACGGTATTCAGCGAGGGCTGCTGTCATTTCATTTCTATCACGTAATGCAAGAGAGCCAGCAGTATCCAAGTCGGCAGGGCGTTGAATAAGCACTACTCTCCTAATTTCTGATTTTAACCCATCCACAAAACAAAAGTAGTAGTGAATATTTCAGGATCAATGTTGAGGTTGTGTGCTAGCATTTGGTGCATTAGGGTCTTGAAATTCTCAATGTAGTCCTGAACCGATCCAGTCTGCTTCACATGAGTTAAGCGCCGGATCAGTGCCTGATACTGCATCTTTTACCAAACCTAAGACACACAAAGTCACAGAACTCATCCCAATTCATACTCTCTACCTTATTTTCTACAGATTGTAACCACATTTTAGCTTGACCCGTGAAATACATGGTGGAGTAATCTTTCCAAGTAGTGTAAGGAGTGTGGAACATAAGAAAATATTTATCGCAATTCTTCTTCCACCATCAAAGATAGGAAAATCTGGCCTATTGGGTGCCGATCCACTCGATCCTATGCTATGCATTTGTGACCAAGGCGAGGTAAGATCATGAATACAAGATGGCGATGAGTCATGCCAAGTTTGGGGAGTGTTGCTCGTACCCTCATTGCATGTTTTAAAATAGGGCATACTGCCTGTGATTTACTATTGACTTCCAAGTCGACACGAGATTCTATTTCTTTCCCTCTACACTATGTACTTACTTTTCCGGCTATGCGAGAGAGACTTTATCCTTGGTCTATAGGCACAAATCCAGTAGAAAATACCAATCCAACTTCCTCCTAAAATCACTTCTAACAGGCGAGCGTGACTTGTGCGCTTTTTCGTTAAATCGAGCAAATGGATGTGTTTTTCCAGCCACTGAGTATCTAGGGTCATTCCCTTTACCAAACATTGGAGTCGCTGCTCGCTCGAAAGCTTTTGCTTTCTTCGGTACTGGTACTTCGGAATCCGGTGCCAAGCTTTCTGATCTCTCTCCGTGAGGAGCAAATTCCTAGGATTGATGCTCGATTAGATAGTTGATTTGATTTTCTATTTATTACTAGAGCTTGGCAGTGAAGACAGTGCAGCAGATTTTCGCACTACCGGAATGGGTCCTTATGATTCTCAAAGAATGATGAGGGGCAAGGCTGATACCTCGCAGGTGATGCTATCAACTGTGAAGAGGCTTCGAGGCAAGATCTACAAACGTCTGCCTCGGCTCGCTACCAAACTCGTAAGCAAACAGCGGGACGTGAAGCAAGCCAGCTACAGGTGCTAGACGGCTTTCTCGTCAAAGAGCGTTCTATTTCTAGGGTCGGCCGTAAAAGACGGATTTGTTTATAACTGACCCATTTATAATATACCACCAAACTAGTCACTCATGGGAGGCTTCACTTGTGAACTACAATTCCCGTACTACGTAGTATGATTGGTTGCTCAACTGCCCCTTAAACGAAGAAGACCCCTGGGCCGCCTTGCGAAATACTTACTGCTCAAAAGCGAAGAAATTCAAATGCTTTACCTCTCTCTTCCGATGAATCCACTTCACATAAACATAATAAGTGTTTTGGCATGCCAGCAAGCGGTTGAGACTTTCGTTATTCAAAATTTACGAAGGGAAGGTTCCGAGGTATCGGAATGTGGTAAGCCAGCTCCACCTAGGGACATCGCCGGACGGTAGGCATCGGTTGCTCTAAAACTTCTCACCAGGTTTACCTATTGTCTTCTTTCCTTACGAAAGCGGTCAGTAAAGAAAAGCCGAGTCGAGTACAAGAAAAACTAATAGCTTCCTTTCGTTATCTGCATCTGCTTTCCTCAAAAGGTCTAGCTTTGCCAAAATCAATAGTTTAGTTGGTTGGGTCCTGTCGATCAAGTTATAGGAGCTGCTTGCTATCTATCAAAGGGTAGAAAAATACCACGTTTGCATTGAAGGAATGTCGCAGGAAGCTGCCGATCCGCGATTTCAAGTAGTTCGTGCTTCGGCGGCAGGGGACTATAGGCCATGAAAACCCACCCCAGGTATCTCCACCTGTGGATTGAGAGTCAAAACCAGTGAATTTCGTATCTCCCGCTGGCACACGATTTCTATTACTTTTCTTGTTTCCCGTTTCGGAGATCCGATAAAGGAATGGTAAATCGATATCTGGGCTCGAGCCAGGGTACTTATCCTCCCGTCTATAAATCAATGACCAATAAAAGACCAAAGGGGTGAGAAATCAAGGGGCGGACAGGAGCAGCATCGTAGCTAGGAGCAGGTGTAGCACCGTAGCTAGTAGGAAGAAGTCCAGCATAGCTACATTCCCCTTCGGGTTGGCGCCCGTCTTCTCCAATAGAAATTTCATCATATCAAGGGCTAAGCTATCTGAAAACCTACTACCAATCTGAATGTAAAAGAAGAACTAAATACTACTATCCATGAGATCATCATAACAAAAACTAGAATTGCCCAGCTAAATAGGAATAGAAATAAATCCAGGGTAACTTGTATCATGAGATGGGTCAATTCCAATTTGAATTCCGTACGGCTACAACTCTTTTTAAACGAGTCGAAGTCCAGTCTTGTCACTTTCCCCCTTTCTTATCCTCTTTTTTATCCAACCTCTTTTATGTATTCTTGGCTATCAGAAAATCCTTAGAATAAAAGTTTGTCAGAAGAAGAAAAAAAGGAGCTCAATTGGCATTCATTCAAATAAAGTTTCACAAACAGGAGGCCTTGCTTTCGCACGGGGAGAGAGATAGCGATGGGCGGCTGCTGTCTTGTCACCGTGTTCCTGTATACCGATAAGATGATGAATGGTGATGCAGGACAGTCGAACTTATCCTTTATTCGTATTGTCAGCTATAAACTTGTTATCTGATCTATAAGGGACACAATCCTGTGGTGAAAGCCGCCATCAACATTCGCGTAGAGAGGTGCTTCCCAAAAAGGGAGGGGAAAACGAGATGATTGCTTTGCCCAGTAAACTATGCTTGCTCTGATGACCTGGCCTTTCTCCCGTTAAAAGGTGGGTACCTTTCCCTAAATCCTTCTCCCGTGCATGCTATTCTCCTGTTCCCCCGAAGGGCGGTATCAATACGGCAACCCGAAAGCTCGTTATCAAAGTGGTCTCTTCTCAAAAGCTGCTTATCTGCCAGATGAAAACAAGTTCGTAGTAACAAGGGGCAAAACAAGCAGGTTGGATAAGGGTGCCAGTGAAGAAATCCAGAGAATATGCTTTGGAGTATTCATAGAAAGAAGTCTTCCTATAAGATAATCATCTTTCCTTTGTTTTGACATTCTTGATGTATTTTCCACTGTATGGACATCCTTCTATCTTTGTATCTATCGGTAGCCTCTTCAAAGTATTGCTTTAAAGTTCCTCATGAAGACAGAGAACCAGCTGACTACTATAACTCCCCATCTCATCCCTGCTGCTGATCCGTGGTACCATTTCTCTATGGAGAAGTGTTGATTGATTAATGATCAGAAATAAATAAAAAGAATGCAGAGAATAGGATCCACCCACGGCTGGCTATGAGAGAAAGCAAACTATACTAGCTTCCTGCTGCCGATTAGTTGAAGGGAAAGTTCAAAATAGTCTTAAGAATTATAGAGCACGACAGCATTCAAATGAATGTTCTTAAAAAACAATATTTTGATTTTTCATATCATATTTTTACTAGAACTTCAGTTCTTTCACTTCGACACGTCTTCCAACTGATGATAAGTCAACTCAACAACATTTCCAGCTTAGCTGCCCTTTCACTTGCTTCTGCCTTTTCACTAGAATTAAGATAGTGTCCTCCCAGAATTGAGAAAGAAGAGAGAATACCTATGTGCTGCTATGCCTATGGTCCAGAATTGCTATCCGTACGACCTTGGTCTTTGATTGTAAAAAAAATACATACTAAGCAAGTAAGCCTGCCTAAAAGCATTTCTTTTTGACACCTACCTCTCTCGATTTGAAGAGATTACACATCACTGCGAACTTATTCACTCTTCGAAGCCCCCACCACCTTCTTTCTTTGAGCTGAGCACTTTACTTCGGCTGTGGTCATTGCCTACCGGTAAACTCCCATACTTCCTTCTTTTGTTCGAGGGAGGCCATACATCTTCCTTCTTTGGTAGGATCCAGGTCAGAAAGTTATAGGGTGTGCGCAAACAAGTCTGAATTAATAAGAAGGGGCAGTACACTACCCATTTGGGAATTGGCAAATCACAGTCATACTTCTTAGAGTGGGGTGGGTGGAGCACCAGCACCTTAAGCTGCACCAGTATCTTAGTAAGATAGACACCGATTAAGAAACCGAGAAGTCTAGATTATGGAGACTCTCTAAGTTTTTCTCAGATTTCCTGTGTCTGTACTACTGAACTTTCTACCCTGCATATTGTATGTATCCTTCGCCCTTATTTTCTGTTCTGAGAATCCGCCTTCACCCTTCTTCGGAGAAAACATGGTGGCCGGAGACAAGGTATGTAGATTAATAGAGTTGCTCTGACTTTTAGAATATATCATTGATCAAAACTTGGTTCCCATGGATGAAGTGTTTGAGTAGACAAAAGAAGAAGAAGCTGCTACACGAAGTGAAAACCGGTGCTAAGAGCTGGATATTCTTATCTATGAGAGAGAACTGCTTGGCCCACGATGAGAGAGAACTGGTAGAGAAGTGCTAAAAGTAAGTGTAAGTTAACGAGCATGAACCTCGTCGTTGAGCAGCCGCCTGAGCTTTCTCTTTGTTTAGAATTGAAAGAGAAGTTTTTGGTAGTGGGGTGCGTGGTGTATTAAAAGTGGATATAGACCCCGGACAAGAAAGCCTTTTCTTAAGCACAAATGCGGTAGATTTTTGGCATTACCTGTAGGCGCCATAATGCTTTCCAGGAAGCCTCTTTACCATCAGCATTACTTGCTAGATGATCATCAGAATTCTGTTGCTCCGACAGTTTCCGGTAGGCTGACCTGACCGAAAACAAGCCATGCCGATCCCAAGCCCAAATATCACTACACTATGTTGTCGACGGGGGGCGGGGCATGCTCAAGATCGCTTCTGCATCCGGCAACAGAAAAATACTCCTTACTCTTCCTTCATCCCACTGATTCGTCTCCTCGACAATCAAATCACTCACGAGCTGGACTGGATCATCTGCTACTCTTCCCAGCGGTTTCATACTTCTACTCCCACTTACTAAATAGGCCATCTATCATGCCATATTTCAGTTGTTCTTCCATCACCAACCCGCCTGATCAGGCCTTCTTTCAGTACTTCACAAATATCCTATCTAGCAAGAACTAAGCCTCTCTTCTCTTACCCACCCTATCGTTGCTGTACACTTTGCTATGGTCAAGTGCGCTCGCTTCTAAGGAGCTAGTACCAAAGCAAGAGGAGCAGGAATAATAGATAAGTCGGTCGTTCGGTCTAGGATTCAAAGTAGGCTGTCTGTCTTGCTGAAGTTCCTCTTCCAAGGCCAATGCTTTCACTCTAAAGAAAGGCTAAGCTTGATAGACGTGAAATAGCAAGTGGAATCAGCGAACAGTTAGTGTATGGCTGGGCTCAACCCGAGTAGGTGCTGTTGTCTGCTGGAGATCCCCCTGAGATAGCAAATAGGAATTCCAGTTTGTTCTGCACTTCGTATTCGTCGAGTGGTAGCATTTCCTTCTCTGCGTCTGATAGGTGTAAGCGTCCCCATGTTATGTGTGTAATGTCCCTCCGTAAGAGCTCTGTATCTTGGTTGGCAGGTTCTGTGTGATAGGCAAGTCACTTTGAGCAGGCATGTTACGAAGCAGGGTGAACTAAGCCCAAGGTCAGTAAGGCGTAAAGTAAGTGCGAACCCGAAGCGTGGGTAGAGTGGTAAAGAAGCGTAAAGCTGTGTTGGTTCGATCGAAACATAGAATCCGCTTTCTTGGTTGCCTCCTAGTGGTTTCGCCAACGAGAACGCAGGAAGAGAAAGGCTTTTTCAGTTTCTGCTTTCTTTTATCCAACTGCGATTCAGTATAAGAATACCAAGCCAAGCGATAACGTTACACTCCTAACTCGTATCGAAGAAAGCCAAACTGCTAGTGCTGAAACAAATCACAGACACTCCGCCCCGAAAGGAAACTAGTGAAACCGTCGCGCATAGGGTAAGTAAGCAAAGCCTATTGGAAAGAAAAAGACACCATGGTTCCTGGCCCTTCTTTCTTTATTGCAAGCAAGCGCTTTGGAATCTGAGTACTCAACTCAAAAGCCTCTGTAACCAACCTTAGTATTGAAAATAGCTGGTTGCGTTGAAAAGGCGCGGAGCGATAGAGAAAATGGAATCTGTCTCAATGCCCAGCTGATTGTCCACCTCATTAGAAACAATCCATCCTTGCGCTAAGAGCTTTGTATACCAGTCGGCCTAGGTTCTTCCTGCTAAGTCAAGTGCTTTCTCTTTTATACCAGGCTAAGTAAGAGTTGAAATAAGAGTGAAAGCTTGCAATTGGGTTCGAGCTTCTACAGTATGAATTTGACCTTGAAGGTTGCATTCTAGCTCTCAGGTTTCAAGTAGCTTCTTTCTGTAGTTTCAGTAGTTTTAGGCGAGTTCCTTCTTGTCCTATCACTCGTATCAGCTGTAGAATTCTCTCTATCAGCTGCCAAGATTTCCTTCTACTTATAGTGTATCTGATCAGTCCTCAGAACTGGATTCTGACGACTGATCAGACCAGTAAGAACAGAAGTATTTGTTATAGGTAAAAAGATCGCCAGATATAAACCCCTCTTTTCTAAGCAATGAATCGTGCTTCCTCCCCCTAGTGAGTGATTCGTAAAGTGCTTTTTCCCTTGAGCTTGCCAATTTAGGCGGCTCATCCATTTCTGATGATTTTCCGAAAGTAGGTTCGAATGACTGAATTTAAATAGCAAAGGTAAATGCCTTAATAGATGTCGTGAGATCCTCTCCTTCCCCCACTTCTCCTGAGGCTAGAATCGGGAGTCGGCGTCGATAAGGGGGGCAGTCGGAAGTAGCGAGGAAG
>JAAALK010000823.1:198422-223295 GCA_019279435.1 Zizania palustris | reverse complement strand
GACCACTGCTTCGGATGGAAGGAATGTCTTGCGGCGCTTCAAATAAGATGAGGGGCTCGAAGGTCAAGTAAAGGTCGGGGTTGCCAGAAGTGGTATTGGAATGGTTCGAGTCGAATCGAATCTAATAAGGCGCCGGGTATAGGCTTATCCTTGATAGGTTATCTAGCTCACTTTGGCCCAGGTACAGGATCATTGGTTTCGAAAAGAGAAGCAACGGATTAAGAGATATCGGAAAGGAAAGAATCCTTAAAGTACAGGTAGAAGTGAGAAGAGTGAAGATACAGAGGAGTAATGGAAAGAAGACCTTGCTGCTAGCCCCTTTTTCCTAGCTCCGAGCAAAGAAATAGCTCCAACGCGGCCTTTCGCGGTCCTACTAGTCCGAATCTCTCATCTGAGGAAGTGCCGTTGGTGTAATTCTCGTAGGTCTTCCACTACTGTATTTAGTCCATTCTATAGAAATATGTGTTTTGTCAACCAATGTAATCCTTCTTCCTTCCAATGAATATGCATGAGTTGTGGCTAGGGCAAGGGGAAGGGAAGGGTGGACTTCCGTAAGATGTGAAATTTGACGACGTGATATAAACATTGAATGTCCTGATAATAGGGTTCTCATAGCATAGTTGAACTATTAGTCATGTTTTTGTATCTTTTCTTTTCTGTTGTTCTATTTAAGGATTTATCATTATTTTAGTTGTATCTACCCGATTGTGGGATCCCCACCTCTATCCTTGTAATTGGTTAGAGAGATACAACTCTGTTAAAATAAACAAACACAAATAGTAAGATGCTCTTTTTAAACTGATAAGCATATAGTAAAGGTATTTGCATCAACATTTCCCTTTCCCGCACAATCCAATCTATTGCCATTGCCAAAGCTAGTCGAGGAAGAATAGAAGAGTTACAGGATGAGAGCCTCTTTCTTCTTATGAATGGAAGGAAACATCAAAACAACGCTAAAACCGAGTGAATGTATTTTATCCCTTTCTTTAATCGAGACTTTCATACAGTAGCAACAACTCTCCTTTCAAGTGAGCTAGAAGGGTATGTCAGAGCAGGTTGACAGGCTAGAAAGTAAGCCAGGCTAGTTAGATCTTCTCTTATAAAGCTTAGGAAAGTGGATAGCAATAAAGCCATTTCCAAGAAAGTCTTCCCCTATAATCGATAAAGCCGTCCAATAGCAAACCTAACCCCCGCCTAGACAAATAGAGTAGAGGGGTCTCAAAACCTATTATTTTAGAAAGGATAACTGATCAAAGAGACGTAGCTTTTTCTCTCTTTCCTTCTTTCCACCAAGCTTCTTTATTGGAGTTGACTTATAGTGGTTGGTTCTTGCCTTGTAGCGAGTTGGGAGGCCGGCCTACTGTCCGAATTCGAACTGGCTGCAACGGAACTCGCTAAGGCTCCATTCAAAGAAAAAAGAATGGAATAAGACGAGGCGGTTTTTGGCAGATCATCTAGAATCTGGTCGGACTAATGCGCACCGGCAATCCATAGTAGAAGTTCTTTACAGGTTTGGTTTTCCTTTCTGATCAATCGAATTTTACTAAACCTCAATTCATTCAATTAGCCTTGAGGCATAAAGAAAGCAAGGGCGTAGCGTTCCATTACCGATCATGGTGATATCGGAAGCACCCCTACTCTTCTGGTCTGTCCACCTTACCTTCTGGCGCACCTCTCCTAACTATTGCCCATTTATTCTAATATATTATATTCTTCAATATTTATTTTTTTTTGTGTGAAGTAAAAGAAGAAAAGGTCTAGACTCCGTATAGACGGAATCTAAGATAAGAACCTAACTGAAGTTTTTGTTTGAAAGTGTGCAGTGAAGGAAAGTGTGTCGGGGTAAAACTTGAATTGCAAGGTCATTCATTTCAGGTAGACCTGAGGGTGATAGATTTGGGAACATATGATGTAGTTCTTGGGATGGACTGGATGAAGACCATAAGCCCCTTTTATTGGGACAACAAGTCTTTGACCTTGTCGTTAAAAAGAGGACCAGACCAACTCATTCTTAAAGGAAGTTGTGGATTGAACATCTGGAAAAGAGATGCTATTTGTGTAGACAGAAGGGAAGAAAATGTAACCTTGCTCACGAAAGCCTTGCAACAACTATGCGGCTATAAGGGCACACATAAGCTTTCTCACCTCTGTGTGTGAATTGGGAATTTCACTTGTCAGGACTCAAGCTACTGCGGTTACCGGGGAGGAAAATAGACTTTGAAAAGGGCGGAAATCGCTATGTACTTACTTCTTCTTGC
The DNA here is from genome assembly GCA_019279435.1 of Zizania palustris. Classification (NCBI taxonomy): domain Eukaryota; kingdom Viridiplantae; phylum Streptophyta; class Magnoliopsida; order Poales; family Poaceae; genus Zizania; species Zizania palustris. The sequence continues at coordinate 221,037 of JAAALK010000823.1, read as the reverse complement.
CGAATGGACAGTAGGAAACCACAGCTATCTTATGTAGTACTTCCTGCCGAAAGGACGGAATCACCTATTGTAACTACTGATTTACGAATTGACGAATGTATGAAAACAACAAAATTACCTGGTTATTCAACCAAAATGGCTTTTATACTTAGGACTAATTAGGCGAGTAAGTTCATAGCCTAGTGGGAAACGCTAAACTAAGGAGTATTCGTCAGTTTTCAGTTAGAAAGTTCAAAGACTTACCCTCCCAAGTCAAGTCCTACTGCCTCTATGGATCGTACTGTTGTGATTCTACCCGCCGCCACTCCCCTCGGTCGATATTTGATAGTTCTTTTTTTTTTAGTTAAGATCAGAGCGTAATCTTCCATTCGGGAAGACCCTTTTCGCAAACCTATCCCCCCTCCTCTAGTCTGCATTCAAAAAGCAAATAATATCAAGTTTTCTCTTTTTCCTAAGAGTTTAAGCCCTTTGTTTTGGGTCGCTGTCCAGGCCTAACCATTCCATGATAGAATTTGCATTTTGCCCCTCTTCCACTTTTTTCTTTTATCTGGTAACCCCTGCTCCAAATCCTGTAGCGCCGGTCCCTACAGACCAGAAACCCGTCCCATTTCCAGTTGTCCTAAGGTAATCCCTTACAGTTGGGAATGCTAAGGTAATAAACTCCATTTGCAGTTGTGCCTAACGGACTTACCTTTCCGTTGTAAATAAGTGGCTCAGTTGGTACGTAAGAGAGCTTAGTTGGCAACGTGCTGCAAGGGAAAGCAGTTGTCGGAGTTCATTAATCCAGCCATTGTCCTTAAGTGCTGGATCTAATCAATCTGATGGGAGAGCATCAGCAATACAAATGTATTTATACACCCTGGGAAGAGAATAGGGTAGCATCTGATTGTACTAATATAGGGATGAAAGTAAGGCAGTCATCAGCGGGCCGGGGACAAATCCTGCTTCCTGCCTGCTGTGGTTTCTGCGAGGTCTCACTTCCCGCATGGCTTTGGTCCTCTTTGGCAGTTCCTGTTGTGCCTTGGGCTTTTCAAATTCTCATAAATAGGGAGATTGCATAATAATTTATGTGAAAAATTCTTGGAGATCAACTAGAAATTTGTCTATTTCAGGAAAAGCAGATTTGTTTCTTACGTGAATCATTGCAGGATGCAACTTTCTAATGTGAAGTTTTTTCACTTTCTTACTCTTTGTAACGCTCTCCCGCCTAGCTGAAGAAAAAGGAGGATACCTGCTTAATAATACTGAACCAAGGGAAGATAGGACCAGCTCGTCAATTGGTTGCATATAGCAGCATTCTTTTTAAAACTCCATCGAGTTCCACTCTAGGTTGTTTATTCGTGTAAACCGGAACACCTTTGAAATTCATATTTTCACCAATCGAACCTACCCGAAAAAATCGAATTAATACGGGCGTGAGCTTGTATGTACCACCTTTTATTTGATCAACTGCGTTATTGAAGTCTTCCAAGGTTACTGAAGCGAATCTTTCCTGAAATCGATTTTCAGCGAATGTGATTTTTAGTTGATTTATCCACTCATCAATTATTCAAGCTAAAAAGAGGATAAAAAGCAACAGGAAAGAGGACAACGAGGAGAAAAAACAACAAGAAGAGTCCCACGCAAGAGATAGACCGGCAGGCACTCCTAGTGTGATGTTTCAAAACAAAAGAAAGAGGTCTGTATCGCCTGATGCAGTAGAAAGAAATAGCGTAACTGGTAAAGAAAGAAATCCCGTGTCTGCTACAGCTGTACCGAAAAACGAGTAGAGTAGTTAAAAAATAAAGCAACATCTCTCTTTCGTAGTTACTCACTGGGCAGAAAAAGAAGTTAGGTGACCAACTGATTGATGTACTGATAAAGAAAGAGACAATACATTTTAATCGATTCTTTGACCGGCTTTGGTCGCGCAACCGCTACGTTTCTTGAGCGGCTGCTGCCTACATTTTCTCTCTTTCTCTTTTCAAGGAAGAGAGTCTCAGACCATATGTAGTTCTCGGCCCCTTTTGTTAGACCAGTTCCTTTCGGTGCAGAGTTCCTTACTGCCCCGCCGGTACTGTACTGAAGTGGCTTCTTCACTCCAGCACAGAAGTATTCTGGTGAGCCCGATTTGTTTAATGTGGGCCCTCCGTTATGAAAGGAAAGAAAGTAGTGAAGACTATATCTTTACACCCGCCCCTTCATACTAGGGGAGGGGCGTAGTTAACTAAATCAATCCAAGCGATAATATCCTCGAGAACCCAACTATTAGGTCCACGTAACATGAGATCATAGTACGTATCCCTGAGAAAGGGAAGGATTACCCCCATATCCTCGTTGTCTGTAATTACAACAGTTCGAAGAAGGTCCGGCATGTCCCATTGTGGCGGTATTTGTTTACCTGCCTGAACCACCAATCTTGTACATTCCCTACAAACTTTATTAAACAATTCTGTGTACTCAGGCGGAGCGCTTTCCGCAACAGATCCTGTGGAGGATGTAGAGCTGTTAGATGATGAAGAAAGCATAAATTTGCTCTCGGCAGACGTCGCATTCTCATAGAGAATCAAAGCTGGGTGATTCATATTCATTGGATTGGAATTGAGATTATTTTTCCTGCTCCCGTGCCTAAGTGCCGGGGACTGATCTTGACGTCGGCGGGGGTTCTACCAGCGAAACGAAGAACATTCTTTCACGAACTTAAATGACAGATCTCATCCTGGCTGGGTAAAGTCCATCTTATTGTGATAGAAATGAAGAGAAATAAATAAGCTTTAGTTAATGTAATAAGGATACCCATTTTCATTCCAAAAATTCCAACCATTTTATTCATTTCTAAAAATGCGAAAGTGGATATATGTAGGGAATAGATAAATTCCACCCGCCTAAGTAAAGAACTGTTACAAATAAAGAGGAAACTAATAAGGATAAGTAAGAAACAAGAAAAAAGAAACCATATTTGATACCGGAATATTCGGTTTGATAACCTGCAACTAATTCCCCCTCTGGGTAATCTTTCACATTCGGCCAAAGAAAGAAGAAATTTGAAAAACTAGAAAGCCTATATATAGGCTGACGCCAAAGATTCCATCCAAAAAAACCATATTTTGGCTGTGCTTCAACTATATCAACTGTACTTGAACTGTTAGATAATCATAGTCGATAATAACATCACAGCTCCCACCGCTATTTATTGCAAAACCGTACATGAAACCTTAGCTTCATACGGCTCCTCTATGATCAGAAAAAAGGAAAGGACTGTTTCGGTATTATCCCCCTGGGCGTAGATAGAATTAGGTAAGATAAAAATCGATTGGAAAGTCCTAAATTAGACCAATGAAATTCCGTCTGCTAGAATAAGAAAAAAGTGCTTCCGAATTGATCTCATCCTTTATAATGAGAATTTATCTTTGTTCAGTAATAACTTAATCTTGCAAAAAACACTCTTGCTTGGAAGGTATGGTAAAGGTAAACAGTTTCTATTTTGTTATATAAAAAAGGGAGTGCTAAAGGAGTCATTCAGAAGTGAGTGAAGGGGCAAAAAAGCTCATTTCTTTCATTCAGGAATGGACACTGGACCAGAATGAAATGTGGGAATATCGGGATTGGCAGATTTGTTATATTGAAATAAGCCTCAACTCAACACGACTAGTGAATTCAAATTATAGTCACTTGCGGATTTATTCAAATTGTTGTAGTGTAGTATTGTGGTTTTTCAGTAAAGACCCCGACCTATAAATATTCACAGCCCGGCTCATACGGGCGGACAATATTCACCCAGAGCCCCGTTGCGACCGCAATGCTGTTCTTGAAGGACCTTACCTTAGAGCAAAAAAAGGGAATAGAAGTTAGGAAGACTACTGACGTAGGGCGGCGGGTGAGCTCAACCTCGAACCAAACAAGCAACGGATGGATTGAGCAACTAGCGCTCAAGAACAAGCAACGGATTGAGCGCACTAGCGCGAAAGCCGTTGCGCGTTAGCACATCCTCTTGCTCGTTGCGCGTTAGCGCATCCGTTTTCTTGCTTGGAATCAATGGGTTTTGTCAACACAGGGTTGGCATTAGGGCGTAGTAGTATGGTGTCATATTAGACAGATTGATTTCAGTTCGAGGGAACTAGGCGAGGAATAGGAATCATGCAAGGAATAGTAGTAATAGGTTCGGAAGCGGAGAACTAGGGTAGTGAAAAGGAAGTGCAGTAGGGTTGTGTTGACCCCAAGGATGAGAGAAGAGCTCGGCCTGCTTAGCCACAAAGAAAGCTGGTCGACATTCCGGGTACAAGCAAGCAAGGGATGTGCAACAGCACCTGAGAACTATTGAAAGCTGCTCGGCAAGGAAGTCAACTCAATAAAGCGGTTAGGCAAGTAACTAAAGAGAATTCAAGTACTGCACGGAGGGAACTAAAGAAAGATGTTCGGCAGTGAACAGCAAAGCAAGCCGGGGTAAGGGCAATAGCTGCTGTCTTCCTAATCAGCAATGCAAGCCCGGGTATGGGTAAAGCAGCAGTCTTCCTCTGGGTACTAACAAAGAAAAGGAATAAGCCCCAAGCATAGAAAGGGAAAGCAATGCGCGGAATAGAAGGAAAGGAATTAGGGTCTGTGGATCCTGTAGGATCTGCGTCCAGTACTAGTAGTAGTAGGCTAACAACGAGGAATGAGAGAGAATCGATAATCTTACCCTTCAAGCATATCTTTAGGTTGAGATACCCTTCCGGCATGGCATATCTTTAGATTGAGAATCTTACCCACCCCTCCAGCATATCTTTAGATTCGGGATTGAGAGTAGTATAGCGCTGATGGAATGCGAGTAGCCCGGTGCCGATGGAATGAGAGTCTAGGTCTGGTGCGGATTCCAGTGATTGAGAGTAAGTAGTCTCTAGTGCTGATCCCGGGCTGTTGACGGAAGATGCTTTAGTCTTTAGTCGCAGGCTGTTCGTGGAATGGAAGATGCCGATTTAGATGATGCAGATTTAGATGCCGAGGCCGAGGAACGTGCTTGCTTTGGCGTATATAGCACTTTCTTTCCTCCCCCTTACGCTCGAGCGTCTTTATTTCCTAGAGTTGAGCTCCGAACTGTTAACAAACATGTTGCACCTGTAGCTAAAGCAGAGAGGAAGGTGTTGATGAGTTGAGACACCTTTATCGAAGCGGAGGGAGAGATAGCTATTGGAGTTGGGCTCTTAAAGAGCTCCTCCCTTGCACTGGTATGGAATACCAGATAGAGCAAGATAGTTTTCCCAGAGGGCATAGATAACACGTATTCGTATTCCCAGTATTTCTTTCCTTGAGCTCAGCTCCTCTGCCCTGGTATTTAGGGTATTCCAATTCGAGAAAGGAATGGAATATGCTTCTGTTCCTATCCGGTTTTCAATCCAACTTGGAGAGGTAGTGTGCTATTGACGATCTTAAAGTTCACGGGTATAAGTCAAAAAGATAGCTCGCTTATTTGACTAAACCTTCCAAACAAGAAAAGAAATACAGCTCCAACATTTCCAATGGTAGTAAGGCACACAGGAATAGCTTCTTTGAGCTATGATCCAATGTCGAATCAGCAGTAACGAAGTAAGTGAATTACTCATCGAGAACTTCCTAAGGCATTCAGCCTTTACCTTCTGCTTAGCACCCACACTGCTACTTCTCTCTATTAAGCCGCTCTCAGGCTCCGTCCATAAGCATGCATACTGGCGCTCTCTTATTGGGTAGTCCCCTATCAAATTGAATGGAATTGCAGTAAGATAATTACAGCTTGCTTTAAGCCTATTTTATTATGGAGTGCTAAAGGGCTAGCCACTACTTGAGTTTAGTGGAGAGCCGGCGCTTTGGCAAGCTAAGCCAAGTGATCAGCGGTCTTGAAGTAAAGACCTGCTAAGGTTTTTTCCCCCAGCCTTAATCTTTTCGGGTAGTATGATAGGACAACTAGGCGGATAGGAAAGCCAACATCGAAGAAGAGAGCTACCGTGATGCTCGTAGAGGACCGATCGATCTTTTTTCAACTCGCTACCCTTCTCCTGCTAGCAGATTAGCTCTTCTCTTCAGACCACCCCTGAACTTACACCCTTGTCTAGGGCTGTAGAAAATGAAAGGTAGGGGGTGGGGGTAGCATAGTGAAGCTAGATATGGTTCGGGTGGTGCCCTTGGGTGGATCCCTCGCAGATCGTTAGATCTACCATATTTCTTACTGGTGTTTATTGATCTTACGGATGATCACATCTATCTATTTATTTATTCTGCTTTCTTCTCCGGCATATCAGAGTTCTTCTTAGAAGCTTTCTTCCTCCTAGAATCTTTGATATTCTCCGAGTCTGAATTTCTCAATTCTTTTTGGAGATATTCATTCTGCTCTAATAAGCTCCTAACTAACTTATAGGAAGTAGGATTCAAACTATTCACCCCCCCCTCTCCTATATGAATAGGTTTAGTTCCTACCCATTTACCATGTTTGTCAAAAACGAACTCTCGCTTCTTACTTTCTATCCCCATAGTGATATGCGCTGTTTTCTTTTCCACCAATAGCTTATGCCAGTTCCTGCTGAACTTTAGCTCGTATTCAAATGTGCGCTTGAGATAAGGGTCATCTAGCTGGTTTATGAACCACTTATCATCGGCCATTAGTTTACCAGCGCCTTTATGCCTCACGATCTGTTCATCTTTGACCGTCTGTAACATGTAGGACTTGGGAGCCAGGAAGACACCTTTAGTAACATTGTGTTCGAGCTTAAAAGCACCTAATTCGGTAGCAGATACCACTTCTGCGGGAAGAGGGTGCTTAACTATAATTGAGTCAGTATCTGTATAATAGCAATCATCCCTTGAAATATATGGGTACATATGTATACGCGCATAGCCTGTCACGGCCGCTGAGATTTGCACAGCGGCATTAGCAGGGGGTTTTTCCCGTTTTTGTAGTAAATCAGCACTTCTTACATTTTTATAGGTTATTAGGAACCTATCCTCACATAGTTCTTCGCTATGCATAAACCCTTCATGTTCCATGGGGAATTTGAGTGCTTCTTCTTCATTAAGAATTAAGGTCGAAGTGCTTTCTGGGTTTATACCAAACCTGCCATAGAGACTGTTCATAGTGGTCTTGTGAATAAAATCTAAAGCTTTTTCCCCTTTAGCCTTTGCATCAAGCCTTTTTCGGTAGATATCATACACAAATTCCTTGAATGGAGATTCCACTCTATCAAACAGATAGCCACAGATTGGGTAGACCTTGTAACCAATACTTTCAGCATACTTTAGCTCCTCAGAAAAATAGACACCTAAAAACCTACCTGTTGGAAATATGAGCGTACCATCTTTCTGTTTGTAAGGTAGAAATGGCTTGTGCATACCAGCAGGGGCTATTACAAATGCTTTAATAAAGCCAAACATATCCTTCAACTCCATCTTGGATTTCTTTAACCCCAGATTCTGAATCCATCTTGGCTTGCCGGCGGGCATATCAGATAACATAGAATAGGGGTATAGAGAATTAATATCATAATATTTCAAATCTTCCCCACTAGGTAGATATACATCTGTATGACCGCCGTAGTAGCCACTCCTAATGAATTGTTCTTCATTATCGTTTAGGATGTAGATCCTATTCTGTTCACTATCCTTTATGTATTGACGCCTAAAGATAGAGAGGGCCAGTGAAGAGATTGTTAATCTAGTAAGTATGTCAATCTGATACAAATCAAAATAGATTGCTTTTGCTTTGAGCATAACAGCGCCTAGTAGACGACTAATATCTTGTTTTAGGTATGATAAGTAATCTTCCTTATTTGACCCAAGATTATCGAGCGAAACATTATCGTGGTTAATAACCCCCTTGCCCTTAAGTTCAGGACAAAAGCAACTGCCTAGTTCTTCTAAATTCCGTTTAAAAAGGTGGTATGAGTCTTGGAACGACAATAGGTTCCTTCTCTTACCCGAGGCTGATACAGTATAGACAGTTATCTTGTAGATAACACGGTTTCGAACCATGGGATCTACTAGCAATCCCCTGTGTTCCATTGTTAAATGCCTTAGTATAAAAAGACCATCGAACTGACCTAAATTATGAAAGTATACTACCATACATGTTCTTGCTGATTTAGCTGCTTTGAGCATCCTGTTCATCATATCAGTGAGCATCTTTGTACTCATTGACTGAAAATCATCGTATACTAATTTGTAGTCATCCGCATAGAACATTACAATTTGATTGGGATCAAATCCCTTCTCCGTATCAATAGTCATATATCCTCCTGCGTATGGAACGTGTGTTTTGTTTTCGTCGTTTTCTCCTATTTTATAGGGGATCGTTTCTAGATCGGCTACCATGAATTTGGTTTTGTTCTTTAAGACTTGAGTATCTTTTGTTATATAAGTGTTATAGCGAGCTTTTTTTGTTTGCTTTTTGGACCAGCTAGCATTTTTCAAATTATTGATTTGATAATACTTATTGAAAGTATTCTTTATAGAAAGATCAGATTCTTCTTTAGTTGGAAATCGTACTAGATTCATATCTAAACACCCGTCGGAATAAGACCTGACGCAGACAGCTAGGACCTCACTATCACCATAGTTTTCAGCTTGTGCCAAAACAGCCTTATAGATTTCCTGAAAAATTAACTCCTTAGGAATTAGAGTTCCGTCGGCATATGTTAGCATAATGGCTTTAGTTATGGTTATATCAGTTATATCGTTGTCTGTTTTTAATTTGAATTGAAGGGTGAACTTGCCCCTACCCTGGATTTGAGGATAGACATATCTATTTAAGAGCTCCATAAAGGCTAAACCAAGCAACTCCGTGCTAGCTGGTGTTGGGTGTGGTTCCTTAAAATCTTGTACGGCGGCTATTTGTCCATTACGTAGACGGTTATATCGGGAATCACCTCTGTAGTATTTAACTAACTCGTTAAGATAACTATCAAATCCAGTTTGCCCCGGTTGTAACATTTTTTAGCATTCATTATGTTTTATTTTCTCTTCCTTGGTGGATTTTTTCTGTCAGTCATTGAGACGTTGTTGTCTTCTTGACTGACCTGTCGGTACCCGGTACTTGTAATTTGATTTTCCCTTGCGCTGGGCTTCGGTACTATTTTACAAGCTTGCCGACACCCTGGAAGAGATGAAGCTAGCTCACTTCAAGAAGAGAAGAGAAGAGAAGAAGAGCTAGTTCTTTAATATGTCAAAAATGTGGGGGTATACTTTGAAATTCGATTTAAGCAAGGAAGTAGCTGTTGAGCCGAATCCCGTACCTTGTAGGCTTTGCCGATGCCTAGGACTCTACTACCCGGATCCGAAACCGAAACAAGACATAGTTGGATAGGTGCCGTGCCCTGGTCCAGGGATATTGCTAGGACCAATAATAGGAATATCATTTCAATAGCGCTAGGAAGAAGCCCCGCGGGGCGTAGCAGTTGGTGGGGAGGTTGGTGTACCGCTAGCTAGCCCATATTCTGGCACCGATACGATGTCCTTTCGAGGAAGTGGTTCAATCAGAAATAAGGTGCGCGGATCAAAGCATTGAACGACAAAACCCCTTTTTAATGTGATTTGATAAAGAGCAAGTCAATCCACCGTTTACGGATTGGAAAACAGGGGCTATATACTCAACCTGGGACTCCACCTTCGTCAGAAGGCTTTGAAGTCGTGTTCCAACTGAACGGACCCACATTCGGATATTGCAAAGTACACGGCAATGCTTGGGCTGGCTACTAATTCAAGGATGATGAGTAGGATATTCACTCCATGCTCTTAGGGAGTTCTTTATGCTGTGCGGTTACCGCCTTGCCACTATAGATCTCGTTCCTGAGATGAAATTCACTGTTCTCAGTGTAGACTATGACACTGCCCCATAATGACCAAGGGATGAAACCGGCTTTTACATAACTCAGCAGTTCCTTTGTGTACTTGCAGACGCTGGTGACGATCTGTTGTTAGTTCTCATGAGCACAGAAACTGATAAAGTAATAATTTACCGCTGGGATTCAGGGGTTATAAAATGGGTGAAGCCCTCAAGCCTCGGTGGAAGAAGTGAAATCAGTTCTCGCTTTGAGACTTCCAGATTGCACCGCAAGTAACGATGGAATGCAAGAAAGAAGACTCAGGAATGAAATCAATCAAACCTCCTACTCATACTACCCCCTCTTCCCGATAAGCCCTGTCTTCTTCTTCGCCATCGACTTTAACACGTAGTCCTGCCCGTGTGAAAGCTGTCAACACACCCCGCTCACTACGACGGTTCGACAACCCTACTACCATTCCCGTAAGGTGGGCGGGCTTCATGTAAGGTGGCCCTCTTCCGTATTGATAACGTAGATTTGAAGCACCTAGAAGGAGGAAAGTCACGAAGTCATCAGTAGGAGTAGTGAAAGCAATACGAATCAATGAATTGAGGGCAGTCGAAGCAGACAGTAAATTACTTGAAATAAAGAGAAATAAGTGCTCGAGCAATTGATTATTAAGTAAGTAGGCGGCGTAGAAGGGGCGGTTCTACTTAAATGAATGGCTCGTTCATAAATCCACTCGCTTGGCAGCAGTCCATTCCTACCGTACTCCGGCTATTCTATCTGTCTGTGTATCGCGTAGAGCACGCACGTACTATGAATCCAAGTTCCCTAGTGTCAGACTCAACTCAGTCTGGTAGTGTCCCTGGTCCTATCGAAAGCAGCTACTTCATCCCTGGTGTAAGGGCTTGTAGCTTTCAATGTGTTCTTTCTTGCAGTAAAGTAAGGAACGATTGATCTCTCTTTTTTGAGGGACCATAGGCCTTAGGCTTAGTCCTAGAAGGTTGAATGCTTTCGCTACGCCCCGCATAATGAAACCTATGTCTTAGAATTTTGAATTAGCGCTTATATAAGCAATTATAAGATCCTTCCTCTATCTCATAGTCAAGTACGGAGTAGGAATCAATAACAATTGAATAAGACATAATTATTGCTGCATGCATGTTCACCTAAAGCATTTCTTACCACTTAAGTGAACGAGGGGGATATCAGTATTTTGACTGACGGCTGTTGTCTAATTATTGAAATAGAAACACTCCCTTCCAAATGCTATTGCCATTCTCCATTCCGGTCTGTAGCAACGTACTTAGCGCACTAGTTCAATTTTTTTATTCACTCTTCTGTATCTAGCATTGATAAATCAAACAAACTATGACAAATTAAAGGAGAGGGAGGGCACTCTAACCAGGCTATATTTTCACTGCTTCATGGATTTTCGTTATTGGGTCTCACCCCGGGAGAGATTTTCTGCATCAGCGATCATCGTGGGAATACATCTAATTAGATTAGGCACCACCGAAGAAACTCTTCAATAGAGCTTTTGTTCGTACTTCCCAACCATCTGGATAGTTCAAAACTATGTTCATTGGTAAGGACCGGTGTGGAGCTAAAGGATTGCTTGAAAGCAGGAAGCCTGAGTGGAATGGTCTACTGAAACTGAATAAAAGTAGACCTTAGGCTCTTTCAGTTCTATCGATAAGGGTCTTGACTATCTCATCGAAGAGTGGTCTAGTCATGCCTCGGATTCTTGCTTCAGCAGGAAAGAGTGGCAGAACTGACTCACAAGCAGGCGGACAAGCGTCGTTCTGAACACCATTCTCGAATCCATCCTTGCAATACCTCGCTCTAACAACTTTATCTGGAGATAGTCCTACTTTCTTTAATTCTGGAAGATACCGACATGGAACTGAACTTCACTTTCTATACGATTTTCTTTTATTTGAAATACTAGCTCTAGTTTGATCAACAGGTCTAGGTACTCTCGCTTGATTCATTCCACTAGGTTCTACGAACTTAGGAACTCCGAACTCATGCTTTATTGAATTCCGTAGAACAAACACAAACAACTTTAAGTGCCTTTCGGTTCTTTTGGTTCAAAACTAGCGTTTTTGCCAACGGATAAAGAATTCGATGCCCCTGGATCTACGGATGGACCTACTTATCATTCCAAGTAAGGGGGAAGCAAAAGTTCAGAGATGGGATGCCGATCTGAAACCTGCTATCTTTCCACTTCTATCGCTTCCTAATAGGGCTGGGTTGTGGGATGAATAATCGTATCCCCCCCTGAGGTTTCAAAGCTCTTTAACAGAGCTGTACAAAGGAAGTCTGCACCTTCCCACTTATCCGGACAAGGCAACAACTGCTTTTCGTGCTGACCCGGAGGAGCATGCACGGGAGTCGACCGGACCAGAACCGCTTTCTTTCCGGCCGAAGTACCGCTTTAAGAATACAGTAGTGGAAGACCTGTGAAGACTTCTTCTCGATCAAAACTCGTAGAGAAATAAGAACAGTTGAAGGAAGGGACACCCCTGATAATTGAATTCACTTTATTTTCTTCCGTCCCGGGGTGAGAAATTTCGAATCAACTCTTATCTTGCCCGAAGGGTTTGTTTTTCCACCCACTTTCCCGGTTGACGGAGCAATAAGGAAACGTTTCACTGGACAGCACCTAGACCCGCAACTAGTAGCGAGCTTCCATTCGTATCTGGTGGTAGCCTGCGCGCAAGTCAAGCTTACAGAATTCCTGCCGGGGCGCCTTCTTTCTTATGCCAGCCAAGTAGCAATCTGAAAACCAATCAATCTTCCTTACGCTACGACAATTCACTTGAACTACCAACATCATGAGTGACCCAGGCCGGCCGTATGTATATGCGTCATTTCTCCTCATCCTTGTCTCTACTTGTTAATTGCTCGCAGCCCGTAGTGGGCCTTGAGTAGGATTTAAGTAGGATTTAAGCACGGGTTTCGAACCGTCTACTTTTCCTTATGGGAATTTAAGAGAGAGATCACTCCACTGAGTAACCGAGAGAGAAGATTCAGGCAACTCGGCGATTGAAGAAAGTGACTACTTTCGCTCATAGCTGGATAGAACTAGTACGAAAAGAGACCTAAAAAAAGAGCCTTTCCCAAGCTAAATGCTATTTTCTCTTTTTTCTGTCTAGGAATCAAATCAACGAGAAATACTATACTATACTCGAAATTTCGAGTTGCGAAGGAAAAGCGTGAAACCCGACAATGTCAACTCTCAACTCAACATGTTAGAAGGAGCTAAATCAATAGGTGCTGGAGCTGCTACAATTGCTTTAGCGGGAGCTGCTGTCGGTATTGGAAACGTCCTCAGTTCCTCGATTCATTCCGTGGCGCGAAATCCTTCATTGGCTAAACAATCATTTGGTTATGCCATTTTGGGCTTTGCTCTCACCGAAGCTATTGCATTGTTTGCCCCAATGATGGCCTTTCTGATCTCATTCGTATTCCGAGAGAGAACATAATTCGTAAAAATCTGGTGTAGTTTCTCCGTCTTCCTGGGAAGGAAAATGGAAATGACGAGGCCCCTACTTACCTAACGAGTAGGTATCAGCTGATACCGAGGCCCTCTCCACAACCTAGTAGTTGATGGGTATGGGGAGGGAGGGGAAAGAAGAGTGGGTATGAGGGCTTCTCTCGCCATCCATAGCCCCCTTTCATGGTTCACTTTCTATGGACCAAACTGAACTGAGACGTAGGTAATAAGCAAATTCCCCTTTGACGACATCCCTTTAGTTTCTCGTACTTCCCTCTTCTACTGAAACCTGCCTTGGCACCTTCGATCTGAATTCGTTCAATGGGCCGGGTTGGACCTGAGGCTGAGGAAAAGGAAAATGCAAATCAAGGTTCAAGGGTAGATAGTTCCGGGCCTGGATCGAGTTCTTCATTTTCCCGTGTGTGTTTTTGCCCTCAAGCGTCATTTCCCTCTGGAAACTGGAATCTGGATTTCTTTCCAAGAAGTAGGAAACCCCGTGTTTTTGCCCTACCTGCCATTTCTCTAATGAAATTGGGCTTCGGGAGCTCAAAAAGTAGCACTTTTGCAGCTATACTATATGAGACGACTTTTTTTTCTCAAACATTGATTTATTTTCATTAGAAAAATGGGCTTCTTCACTTGATTTTTGTTGGTAGGTTTCTAAAACAAAATCATTTATTTATATTCTATTTTCGAGCTTCGAAAGAATAAATAAATCCTTAGGATTGAAGTGTTTTCGCAATATTGAAATAAATGATGCATCACTAAATCTATCTCATTTGGGCAAGGGTATGAAATATTATTTTTCTGATAAACTATTTGCTTCTGTTCTAGTGCAACAAGTAGGAACTATGTATGACTTTTAACAAAAATGCAGGAATGTATCTCTGAGGGGTGTTTAATATCCTTGTTATGTTTGGGGTGGGTGTAGTTGTTTGGTGCAAGTTATATCCTTATCCAGTGGATTATGTTTTCCATACCCTGTAGCAGAATCATTATTCCCAACAGATGCGTTTAATATTTTTAAGAACCCAAATGCCGTTCCTGAAATACGCATTTTAGTGATGTCATAGCATAGAAGTAGTCAAGGCAAACGAGCAGGGCAAAGGTGAATGCGTTTAGTGAAGAGAGCAGCCGCCGTTGCTTGTTCGGTTCAAGCTCTTCCTATCGATCCCCATATTCTGGGTGGGGGTAGTAAAGGGAAGTTTCGTACGGCGGGGGGTGCTTACAATTAGCCGGCTCCTGGGGTTCGATATGCCGGTTTTAATTATTATTCAGGCTACCTTATTGATGGGAACCGCTGCTGCTGCGACAGGGGGGGATGGGGCTCCCTCGGGGGGAAGTGCGAGTAGCACCGATTCATCGGATTATTATTCTGCCAATTCGACTCTGAACTCTCAGAGCCCCTCTCCCTCTTCCGGAGAGAATCAACCTTCTCCTTCCTCTGTCAATAAGCCTTCTCCTTCCTCTGCGGAAGCAGTAATCTTAAATGACTGTAGTACTCCCTCTTCCGGTTCCTCTGTCAATAAGCCTTCTCCTTCCTCTGCGGAAGCAGTAATCTTAAATGACTGTGGTACTCCCTCTTCCTCTCCCTCCATAAATCGGCCATCCCCATTGACAGATGCCGGCGATGGAGGTTCCGAGTCCATTAGTTCTCTTTTCCATTTTCTTCATTTGGGAGATCACCCGGGAAATCCTTTTTTAATGCGTGAGGCTATCCACAAAAGGATGTACCAATTAATTAAAAGCACTCAGCGAGATATTGATATTACAGCGGCAACCGAACGTGTATATGGAGATAAAAGTGATGATATGCAATTTCAGAAATTGCTGTACGAAGATTTAGTAACAAATGGAGCTGAAAGTCAAGCTTTCAAGTATGCAGTAGGCGAGGATTAATTAAATTAGGATTGGATTTTAACAGTACAGTAACAGATGCATGCGATGAATTTCGCGGAAAGCCAAGCCCCTAACTGACGTGAAATGGGGAAGGGGTAGGTGAAACAAAATACTAAATTTCTTAAGATGGTTTGTAGGTATCTAAATAGTGATACCGAGGCCCCACCTTCCTTCTCTGGGTACTTGGAAAGGTAGGTGGGGGAAAGAGGAGTGGGTTAGCGGGCTTCTTTCACTGTGCGTTAAGGGCAAATAACACTAAATTCATGTTATTAGAATACGCGTTTCTTCATAGCAAATATCGGCCTAATTCGCAATCGATGAAACACTGGATTGGCACATAAAATAAATAGGTGGCACCAATGTTGTCACACCACAGGGTAGGAGGACGAAACTGAGGAATCCCAAGTTCACGCAGGAGCACTTGAAGCCAAATGATCTCGGCAGTAGCATCAGCAATAGCCTTATATTCGGCCTCTGTACTGGAACGAGAGACAGTAGGCTGCTTCCGAGAACTTGAAGAGATGAGATTGCCGCCAAAAAATATAGCAAAGCCACCCGTACTACGACGATCATCTGGATTGCCTGCCCAATCAGCATCGGAAAAGGCACTCAGCATTGAAGATCCAGACTTATGAAGGCAAAGTCCCATGCCAATGGTCTCACGAAGATAACGAAGAATTCTTTTCACAGCAACCCAATGTTCAGTGGTGGGAGCAGACATAAACTGGCACACCCGATTAACAGAGAACGAGATGTCCGGGCGAGTGTGAGAGAGATACTGTAGGGCACCAACCACACTCCTGTATCGTGTAGCATCTTCTGGAGATAGTTTGGCACCACTGTCGAGCGTCTATTTTTCGGCCGGTAGCATAGGGGTGGTCACACCATTAGAGTGATGCATATTGGTCCGAGTGAGGAGATCATGGATGTACCTGTGCTGCGAGAGAAGAAGACCCCAGGAGTGCGCCGGACTTCTATGCCCAGGAAATAAGTCAAAGGACCTCGCTCGGTCCTTGACTGCAAAATCATCACGCAACTTCTGGAGAAGACGAGCTAATGATGATGATATCGTCTACATAAATAAGCATATATATCTGAATGCCATCCTTATTAAAAATAAACAATGAAACATCAGCCTTAGATGCCAAGAAGCCGAGCTCCAGAAGTTTGGCACTGAGACGAGAAAAACCATGCACGTGGCGCTTGTTTGAGGCCATAAATCGCTTTATCTAACTTTCAAATATAATCCGGATGAAGTGAGTCTTCAAAACCTGGAGGTTGTCTCATATAAACATCTTCAGTGAGAAAACCATGCAGAAAAGCATTTTGAATATCAATTTCTCGAATAACCCAGTCACGAGACACAGCCAGAGACAATAAGAGCCGAATAGTGGTAGGCTTGACAACTGGGCTAAACGTGTCGTCATAATCAATCCTGTATTGTTGCTTAAAGCCTTTTGCAACTAGCCGAGCTTTATAGCGATCAAGAGAGCCATCTGCCTTCTGCTTGATAAGAAAAACCCATCTGCAGTCAATAATATTAAGACCAGCACGAGGAGGAATGAGATGCCAAGTCTTATTTTTGAGAAGCGCCTGAAATTCATCAACCATAGCCTGTCGCCAGTTAGGATCTTTCATAGCTGTGATATGAGACTCGGGTACAGCAGTGGATGTCCGGATGACTGAATATGTGACAGTGCCATCAGTGCGCTTTTTAGGCTGCCTAATATTGTTCTTGAGTCGCGTACCATATGGATGTATAGAAATACCTGGGTCAATATCATGTGTACCCGTAGCAGGAGCCTCTGGATCAGGAGCATGCATGGCCGGTACGTCCTCATCCCGATCAGTGGACACCGAAGTGGGCCTGGGGCTGTCAGCCGAAGGCAAAGTCCACGTGCTTGTCAAATCAGATTGCCTACTTTCCTTAGAGGGTGCCATCAGATGAGCTAGTTTTCCATCTATATCACACGCACTATTCAAAATCCATCAATCTAGTTTCCCGCTGGGATAGGACTTCCACCGCTAGGAATAGGAAATACAGATGGAGAGAACGGGTCTCGTACAGATTAGAGATGAGATATTTCACGGCAGACTGAATGAGTCACTACGGCATGTTACGAAAAGAGGTCAAATTGGGTTAGCTACTTTCCAATCAATCTACAGAAGACTTAACCAACCTTATTTTCAGGATATCCTGAACGGGAACTAAATATGCACTCCTAGAAGTGAGCGATATGCACTCTCCGAAGTGAGCCCCCATCTATGGAACCTTTTCCCATTTATGTATGAGCAAATCATTTCGAGTCTTTTCATCTGCTCGGCAGTGATTCAGAAACGACCTACGGATCCGGAATAGAGCGCTTCTTCCATTCATCACTATACTATGGGGCACCACATATACAAGCATTGGGAGATCGATCTCATTCTACCAAAGGCTGCCAGTGAGCTCAGTCAACGATACCAGGCACTAGTTGACAGATTCATACCAGGCACCTTGAGCGGGAAGTCAAAAGTTCTTGTTAGGCGGAGGCCGGAACTCATTGATTGGAATTGGGAAGTAAAAGGAAGCACACTTCACTAAAGAAAAACAGCAGCCGCATTGATATCAGAGCTAGATATAACTGCTAAGACGGAATATAATAATGCACTATTAGCTGAAATGCAGCGCAAAAAGGAAGAAACTGAAAAGCGAATAAAGCGCAATGATGAAAAGCTAGCCAAGGCTGCAATGATGAATGAAGGTACTGATACAAATATTGATAATATACACGATGAGAAAAAGCTTCAGGGCATGGAATCACCTGTGGGTATTATCCCTGTCCTGGGAACAGATGGGAGACATATAGACCAATCTATACAGAATAAATCGAGTAGTAATAAAAAGAGCACTAAAAAGAGTGATGTTATAAGGAAACGAATACGTAAAGGTAACCCCCAGGCTATAGGGGGCGCCCTGTTTTCCTGGCTGCTTGATATGGAATTGATAGCTCTCAAACAACCTCCTGTAATCCGCAATTCAAAAAAGGCTATAAAACACGTCAGACAGCCAGGGTATGTAACCTGTCTTTTTGACATTAAAGAGCTGCCGTTCTATTCATACCTACCTATGGTATGCCCCCCTGTCGATTGGGATATAAGCTCCCCATCTCCTCTAGGGGGTAATTTATATCTGTCTGATTTTACAGGCGGATACCTTACATCCCAGGAATCAAAGAGGGGATCTAGACCATCTGTGTCCGTGTTAGCTAACAAAGCGGTCGGTTCTTTTGACATCTTAGTGGATCCCAACCAAGCTAAAAAGCTATTTGGTGCCGTGAATAAGCTTCAGCGACAGCCCTATAAAGTGAATACTAAATTATTAGAGTTTTTATTAGAACATTGGGATGAATTAGTGAAGTGTGGCCAACTCATGCCGACCATTCTAGCATCTATTAACAGAGCTGAAGGTCTAAGGAGACTAAACGATCATTTTTTAGAAAACAAAGCGATTAGAGCTTGTTTTTCTTATGAGGACATATCCAACACATTGTTAAAAAACATACAGAGTTCCAACTTCGAAGCTAATATAATAAAAATAGCTGAAGCATACGCCGGTTATAAATTCTATATACCTGTGTTTTTAGACTTCAGGGGGCGGAATTACCGGTACGGATCGTTCCATTACCACGAACGCGATCTAGTTAGATCACTCATCCTCTTTGCTGATAGTGACGATTCGCCCGCGGGTACTATGAATACGGATAGTGTCCAACCTGTTAATACGGATAGTGTCCAACCTGGTTTATGTCCTAATATATTTGATAATTTTGTGGTATCAACGGCCTTCCATTTCACAAAATGCAACTCATACAAGGATGCCGTTGAAGTATGCGAGAGTCTAGCACGGTGGAAAAAAGATGGATCCAAGCTTTCGGATAGTATATTCGAATATGTCACCCTGGCCAGACACCCTTTTCAGTTTTTATCAGCATCTCTAACATTGTATAACTATATGATGCATAATAACAAGGATGACATACTATGCACGCCTGTTTACCAGGACGCCTCAGCAAGTGCATATCAGATGTTGAGTTACTTTTTGTTGGATATTGACATGGGAATTCATACAAATCTTTTAACCGAGGATTCGAAGGAATACCCTCAAATCCGTGATATATATGAATTCATGCTCGATGAATTAGTTGTATATATCAGGAAGGTTGAAGAGCAGCAAACGCTGGATAAACTAGCTAGAGGGGAAGCACCCCCTGATAGAACAGTAGCTGATTTGGTTCCAAATGTGTTTGATCGTAATATAGTGAAACTACTCTATATGCCTAAGGTGTATGGGAAACATGATTATACCATGCGAAAGGAGCTTCGGGTTAAATTAGCTAATTACATGGTAAAAGAGGATATAGAGTTAGTTTCGGATCATTGTGTCAATTTTTGGAAAGATAACTTCGTAAAGTTGAATCAACTTATGGATCTTATCCATTCGATTAGCTGGATAGGCGCCGCACACGACCATCCTGTCAAATATTCTACGAATTACTGGACCACCCTACAAGATTATAAGCTGTGCGACTCCACCAAAGTTAATATTCAGTATAAAACTCCTGATAAGGGTAATAAAAAGTCCTCGGTGACACTAAATATTACCACCGATGTAAGAGACACTAGGAAGACATCATCCTCAACCTTTGCTAACTTCATCCATCAAAAGGATGCGTTTGCAGCAGTCAGTTTTATGGATTATCTCCTTCAATACCAGGATAAAAAGGGGTCTATTCCTTTATACATAGTGCATGATAATTATGTGACTACCCCAGAACATGCTGCAATTTGCCCGGCTATTTATAGGCGTGCGTTAGTTTCTATGGGCCACCCGCTGTTCATAATCAACAAATTTATTTATGACAATATCATTGTTCACGCTATTGTATGTGGAATAGATAGCTTCACCAATGAAGAGAAGAATACGGCACGTCAAATGACTGATATTTACAATTGCAATGTTATATCTGATTTGGTACCAAAATCAAATCCTGAGGATATTCATCCTATTCCTGTGGGTTTTCTAACCGTCTGCTTAGATATTTTACGGACTACCAAAAATAACAAACTTATCACCAATCGTAGTTGGGATGAACGTGCTAAGAGAGTGCTCGGAATATACAAGGTTTATGCTAGTGATATGATATCAGATAATGGGATTTTAAGATGGGAGATTTTTCAAACATATCTATATAAAAATACCGACCAATTCAAAGATATTCTTTCGGATTGTAATACCTTACAAAGACCCGACTACGCATTGCACTTTTAAGGGGGCTGTTCGGATTGCATCATTAAGGGCCTATCCTAACTGCTTCCCTGTTATAGAGGGTTCATCATATTTTGTCCGTATCTTATAGCGGTTTAGTAGGTATAAAGATACCGAGGCCCCTACTTACCTAACGGTTAGGTATGGGGGAAAGAAGTGTGGGTATGGGGCTTCTTTCATTTTCATGGTGCGTACATCTCTTTCATCTAGCGGTGCACACCTTCCACTTTTCCTTGAACATATATTGAGAGAAATCTAACCATGAGTTCATCATGGACGACGAAGCAGAACAAGCTGTTCGAGAGGGCGTTGGCGACAAGTCAATCTAGTCCTTCGATTCAATCCTTCGGGTAATAACCTATCACCCACAGTGTGATATCTCCCTTTTCTCCATCTGGAGTACCTTTTTATGGGTAATCTGGATCATATCCTCATTCTCCTGTTCCCTATCCTGATGCTCACTATGGTTTGATTTCGTTTCTGGAATTCTTTATGGTTTCGTAATTGAATGAAAATCATAAATTCAACTCATTCTTCCTTGTCCCGCTCTTATTTTTTTGAAGAAAGAAAGAATTTTGAGCTTGAACTATCAATACTAGCCTAATTGATTGCTGCTGGAATGGAACTTGATGTAACTGGCAGGGACCGCTTATATAGAACGCTTGTAGGGAACCTAAAACCAACCAGCTCTGCTAGGGAAACGACCCCTACGACCAGCCTGATAGACTATATATATCTATGAACTTCAAATAAGTGCCTACTTTCCTAATAAGGGTACTGGCTCGCGAGGAGAAAAAGAATGGCCCTCAAAAATGAGTCTCCTAAAATCAATGTCTGGAAGTCCTTTTAAGATAGGTTAATATAAGATATGCTTAACACTTAGGCTTAGCAAGAGGGACAGGCACGTGAGAGCGAGATCGCCATAGATGGATTGTGCAGGCAGGTAATAGTCATTTTAACTAGAAGTTCGTTCTTCTACCAGCGAGTTCTGTTACAGCAATTGGGAGTAGCCTTTGAACCGCAAGTTAAGTTCTCATAGATCTAGTAAGCCAGCGGCGAGGGTGCCAACTCTTACGAGATCTCACCCCGATTATAGTGAGTGCTTATCCCTTGATCTTCCCTTGGAGTGCCAATTGTATAAGAAAGTCTTAAGCAAGTATATTTAAAATCTTAAGCTCATCTAGTGCCAGTGCACGTCACTCTATTCCCTTAGGTCAGCAAGTGGGACTTTAGGTAAGAAAGAATCGTTCTATCTGGACTCTTTCTATAGGGTGTCGCATTCATTCCTCATGGGAGTGTAGGATTCCTATTATCTATAGTATTAGTACCCATAGCGTAGATCCTCGAAATCTTCTTTTTTTAGATGATATGGTGTACTCTCCAGTCTGGGGATATGCTCTAGTATATTGCACGGGACCAATGCTCTTTACAACCCCGGACTAATACCTATGTTTAGTGGCAGTCCCTGTTAAAGTGGCCATAGGGTGACCGTATCAGGCCATTGACAATTAGTATATACTACGGCACATAGCTCCTCTTGGCATTCTAGGAGGAGGGCCATTTCTACTTCCATGGAACCTGTTGTTCCTGCGATTCCAGTCTGTTACGGTGCTGGTAAAAAGGGGTTTTTATGGACCAGTTCTTTCCTTTCAGTTGAAGGCAGTTTACCTTTTCAAATCGGTATGGAAAGAAAAGACGACGAATCGGATCCAAATACGCAGTGCAAGAGGACTCACGATGAATGGCCGAAAGAAAGATTCGAAAGTATGCCCTCGATTGGGCAGTGACCGACACACTCACATTGACTCGCCGATGTTATAACAGGTAGTGGTCAGTCTGCGCAAAGCCATAATACCGGATATCGGAAAGCGAAGCGTGGTGCTAACATGACTAACAAAACTATTCGGAAATCCGTCTTTATAACTTTATCTCATGCGGAACGAAGAGAAGTTAGTAAATAGTTTGGATGCCTTCTGCTCGTTTGGGTGAGCTCGTTTTTCCTTTAGTAGCAACTAAAACAGTGTGGGTCCTTCCATATCCATAAGTACTTTCCACTCAACACTTCTCTCAACAGCTACTATTGGACATCTATGAAGTTAATTCACAATCAGTGTTTGTGCTTCCTAACGGCCTTACGCTCCAGTGAGTGCCTTTCTTCTGCTT
>JAAALK010000823.1:179792-198322 GCA_019279435.1 Zizania palustris | reverse complement strand
ACTATGTGAAAAGGATTAGTTCCCGAGGCGAAGAGATGAGAAAAAGTCTGCCTGAAATGATGTTGCATCAAGACTTTTGTGGACCACTCATTGGAATAATTCCGGGAATCAATCGTACGGAAACTGGACAAAGGTAAGAGCAGATTCAAGGCCAAGCAAGAGCTACTCTTCCTTCCTCTTTTTCCATACCAAGAAAGGGGAAATCCTATGTTGTGTTGCACCCCATCAAATAGAGGAGTAGCCCTTCCTTCTCGCCTGCGAGGTAGTTACTATGAAGCATACGAGTCTGCATCGGGTGAATTGAAAGATATCTACCTGTTCCTTTATTGAGGAGACGTATTGCTTTTTTCCTGTTTCTTTTCCCAGGGTTTCTGAGGTGAATGGCTTATCACTTGAGGAAGCAGGCAACGATCAAGTAGATTAGTGAACTCCCTTGTGTCGGGGATTCCTTTCTTCTTCCTTGTCGTGAGAATCTGATCTCATTGGTTATAGAAAGAAGCCAGTAAAGAAGGTGCTTTTTCGAGATGTTTAAGTTGGCACAGGAGAAGAAGTAAGCAAATAGGGCAAACCAGCCATCTATAGATAGGTGTTCAATTTTTATGAGAGTGCTCTCTTCCTATAAGAGTTCCGCTTTTGCAAATCAAAGACAGAATTTAAACAGACATCAATCATCTAATCATAATTCTTTTACAATTAATAGATACCTATCATAGAAAAACCTTTCCCCAAGGAAGCTTGCTTCTTGTTCCAGATTTTATCCTAAAATGGGTTACTTTGCTTTCCGCTCTATCGGAAAACGTTCTAACGTATTGATTCCGTAATTCTATTTTTGAAAAAAAAGAGTGAGACTCAATCTCCTTATGCCATCTCACGCTACCGAAGCAGACTCGCTCCGTCTATGCGTCCTGAACCTGAAGATAGAGACCCCAGCTAGACCTATTTAGTTTAGTTGCCTCGGGTGAGCTGAACTACCAGAACTAGTTCTTTACAACTCGTGCCCCGGAGCCCTCTATCTAGAATAGCTCCCCCTAGATTTCCCAGAAATGTTACCAGAATAAGTTACAACTGACTATATCTTCTTTTCCCAGCTTAGCGCCCTCCCACTAAGCTCTCAACCAATCCAAGGTTAAGAAATTCATGATGATCCAGCTTGAGACTAAGTCGTTTAGTAAGAAGTTATCCTCTAGTGCCCAGGATTCTTTTTAGACTTACTTTTCAATCGTCAAAGGGAATAGAACCAAAACATCGAACGATATGCTTTTATTCATTTTCCACTGTGAAAGGTTCTCTCAATCCCCCCCTAGTCCTTTCTTTCCTTTCAAAACTCTCTATGTATTCATTTGCTTTCTTACCAGGCCTACCCAGGAAAGGGGTATAGATAGAAGGAGGGATCCTCCGACCATAGGTCTATTGAATAGAAAAAAACAATTTAATATCCAGCAGCTGCTTTTATTTTCTCTACGAAGATAGTGGCTAGCTATGGACTCCGGTTCCTCATAATCAGAATCTCTCTCGTACGTGGGTCTCCTCAGAAACAGTAAGCTCAAAGTCTGTCTATCGTTAGTAAACAGTAAGCTAGCGGGTTTTATGATTAAAGGAGAGCAGTATTCCGTAATTGTCTTCCCTAGAGTCCATTTAAGGGTTCAAGGAGATGGTATCCATGTCGGTGCAATTTTATAGAAAAAAACAAGGTGGATTCCTAGAAAAGTCTATCGCTTGCCAATCTTGTGGTCACTGGAGTCTGACTGAACGGTCTTTGTCTCGGTGGAGTCTAGATTTGAGTTCTCGATGGTGTGCCCTTATTGAGCTTTTCTTAGGCGAGCGACTGAGAAAAGCGGGTTGCTCCGTGATGACGAATAAGCAGCAGCCCAGAGATGAGAGGAAGAGGCTCAGTATCCACTGGCTTCAGTAGTAGGAGTTGCCCATTCATTGTTCACCGAAGTCGTCAGAGAGGGAATCCTCTCACTTTTCATTGGACAAAGAGGCTCCCCCGTGATCGGCTAGAACAGCCATCCATCCAGGGCTTGATGAGTCAAGAGCAGGAGAATAACTCTTATAAAGGCAACAATCGTCTGCAAGGCTGGATCCATATTCCATGGGGGAACTCACGTGGACAGGAAAGCGCTTCTTCTTGGTCCTCTTTCTTTGTAAAATGGGCAAGACATCACTATGAGGTGTAGCGACTACGGTAGTTGATGTATGAATTCCGCCTTGACCGCTTAGAAGCTACTACTCTTTTTTTTTGTCTAGGGAAAGATTATGGATTTTGTCCTTCTTCCTTTGATTCTGATATTTTTCTTTTTCTAGCCCTGATGAGTATATTTCTTTTAATCTATGGATGGATTCTACCGTTCATCCGGGGGCTACCAATTAAAGCTGCTTTCAAGCATGAAGTTACTGTCCATCTGCACAGGATCAAGCCTTCTTTCCTTTCCTCTGTCCGTTCTTGGCTTAACAGCTTGTAACTCTTAGTTTAGTCCTGTCTTTTTAGCTTAGCTGGTAGGTTAGCTTGTCTTTTTTCTCTTCTTCTCTCTACCCCGTAACTTCATATCGAAGGAGAGCAGAGTACAATCTTTCTTTGCATGCCGGCGTAGGTTGAGTTCATTTATTGATTTTCCCTATTTTATGGGAATCCGAATCCTTTGCTCGTATATAGCAGTACTAGATTCTCGTAGATAGCAGTACTAGAGGCTGTTCGTCCCTTCTCGTAGATAGCAGTACTAGAGGCTGAGGGAAGCCGATGCAGCATCTTCTTCTGTTCAAACTACTCCCTAGTCTAATATTCTAGAATGAGCTATTAAGCTATATTGATGAGCAATTAGGCTAACCATACTGTTCTATTGGCGTATCAGTGTCTTTGCGTAGTTCTTTCATTTCCTGCTCTAGAGTAGTGACAATGATGGCAAGCGATTCAGCATCACCAGATAAGGATTGATTGAACATTCTTCGGTCGAGTATCAATCCATTTTTCACTATTATCAAGGACTTTCTCTTTCTTGCTAGAATCTGGTAGCGCTAACAGATAATCGGTTTACTTCTCCTTGATGGTCATGGATTTCATTGACACACTGAAAGGATTGGTAACTCTTACCTTTTGAACTAATAACCTCTCGTTGTATTGCTCGATATACTACTCAAAAGTAACATGTTGTTTTGCCCTTGTCAGGATATCCGGCTTATCATCATGCAGCATGAAACAATAGCTTTTCGGTGCGTTGAAGATAACCTCTTTAATGGTGTATTCTAACTTCAAATTCCCTAGCTCTGAGGATGATACTATTGAATCAGGCAATTTCTGACTAAGGACAACAGAGTAAGTGTCGGTGTAAAAGCAATAACCCCTACTTATATAATATAAGGGTGCATATGAATCCGAGCATGAGCTGTAATGGCTGCTGCTATTTTCACAGCTGCCTTCCTTGGTTGATTCCGAAGTTTAAGTGTCATAAAACAAATAAGAACACAACCAAACTACCCTGATAACCATTGAGACTGAACTTAATAGTTCCTCGTATCTTTTCTCAGTGCATATTTAAGATATGGAACTTCGTGGGTTTATTCCGTAGAGACTTTTCATTAGGATCTTATAAACATATGCTAATCCTGTCCTCACTCACTCTTAGCTTGACTCCTTTTACTGAACATATCTCCAACAAACTTATCGAATACACCATAACCCTTATCATAGTAGCAAGCTGATATCTGTCTTGTAATTCAAAATTCCTTTGTCTGAAATTTCCTAGTCGAATAGACGAATTTCCTGAGAGGATAGATTTTTGGAGTTGATTTAGTTTGTAATTTCATAAGAGGAATAGCACTCGTTCTGCTTTCATTTCACCTTAGAATGAGCACTTTGACCAGACAAAGCTCTAGTGCGTGGAGTCTCCTTTCCTACTAGTCTTGATCTGTCCACTTTAATACCGGGGATTCCCCATATTTCCTCTACACCCCGAGTAGTGATTTCTACGAATGAATTGCCTGAGCATAAGATGGATTACCTCCTCGTAGTGAGTGGATTTGTGCAGATGTATTTTCCACACTCATTGTCATTCCTTTCTTTGTTTAGCATTTCTTTGCCTAGAATATCCTAATTTCGTGTACTGAATTTCCTAGCTTTTTAGCTAGTTGATTTGTTTGACATAATATCATATGTGATTGAAGTGTGGTACCTTTTCACCAATTCCACTTTAGAGATTTGCCCCGCCCGACCGAACGAACGAGTCCATCTATTCGGGCTAGTCAATCAATTTCCATGCGAAATGCAAGCAGAGATTTCCCCGGCGCACAACCACTCCAATCCGCCTGGGGATTCACTCGAGATCCACTCATCAGTCCAATCTTTCTGGGAAATCAAGAAATTAAGAGGTATTGGTATATCCATGAACACACTCCATAGAGTTTCTGCTCAAATCAGAGTGTTGGAAATTCAGAAAAAGTTTCATCCCGCTACTTCTTTCTTTTAGGTAACAAGTCAAGTACAACTAGGACTCCTTTTGGCCGGCTTTAATACAATACCTGCTTCTTTCACTTTTTTGTTGTTCAAGGAACCCCTTTTAGTGGCGGAGGGGCGATCTTCTTATGCGATAGATTAGTTGGGCATATACGCAAATATGCAACCTGGTTTCTTTCCTTCCAATTGAATCGAGTATAATGTCTCCCCCTCAACAACTCGTGTTGCCACTCTAGATGTAGGGGTACTGGGGAACATCTGTTCGTTTCGGCGGATGCTAACTGGATTTCAATATCGAGTGATCTATTGAGTGAGAGTTTCAGAAGGTGAAAAAGAGAAGGCTATTTTAGATGCAGTTTCTACCTAATTTCATAGATTCTTTACAGATCTTGCGTACTTACTTACGGGAGCGGTGGCAGGATGTTGATGACATAAATACCAAACTGTTGTGCTCGATATGGTGCTAGGAGAGCTAAAAACATACCTCTTTATCATATACGAATTGAATTGACGAGCACTTGACTGAAGCAAGAAGACTAATTTGCAACGGACTTTGAGTGGAATGCAATTCTTAGATACAGTGTAACGGAAGTGAAGGGAGAAAGATTCTCAATTAGTCAAGAGTTAGCCATCGAAGGACAGAAGAAAGAGTTTGTTTTCTCGTCATAAGTGCCACCAATCTCGTTCAGGCACTAAACTTGTTTCGGGGGGGATGGATGGTTGTCCCTTCTTCTCAATAGAATCCGATAGACAAGAATCGAAAGCAGCAGATTGATTTATTCCTCCAGTAATAAAGTTGATGATTCAATTCCTTCAAAGATGGCAAGAGCGGGGCATCTAGATCGATTCGTTTTTAAGGTTGTTATACCGAATAAAAAGAATTCTGATTCTCTGTTGAGGCAAGCTATTCATCATTAACAGGAAAGATCCCAAAGCTGTTATTGCAAACATGGGATAGCCTGACTCTACGCTACAATCTCTATTTTCTTATGATATTGAATCAGGCTTCTATTATTCAATCTCTAGTTACCGTGGGAAAAGAAAGAGATAAGAGCTCTTAGTCCGACAAGACAAGATATCCCTCTAAAAGCTTCTTCAATAGCTGTGGATTAAATTCATCTGCACACTGATAATTCACCAAAAACAATAGTTTCTGTTTCCCTAGTTTACCTGCCGCCTTGGTGTAGAAGGCATAGCAGAATTTCTACCAATTCAATTCACAAACCCCGGAATATCACAGTGGTTCCGAGCCTCCACCGAAACAAACCTCTCTCAACTTCGCTGACTTGATCATCAACCTGGATTTTCCCCTTGCACCTTCCAATGAATGACTAAGGGAACCATTCTCTTATGTGCTTGAGCCGGTGATGGCAGTGGACGAGTTGCTTAGAGAAAGACGCCCAACTCTGAGAAAACTAAAAGCTGTGTGTGCAAGGAGGATGAAAAGGTTCGCTGATAAACAAAGAATTTCATTTCCTTTTCTTTGTATAGCGAGAAAGAAAAGTCGAAGTCCAAATTCATCTTTGTTGATTGGTATCTTCACTCAAACTACAGGGAACCAGGCAGGGGAAGAAAACTATATACATACGAGTTTCTGCAAATTCGAATATTGAGTTTTGTCTTTTTTCCTGTATACGCAATTAGCCTCAGCTACTGGTTTGTTTGACATTCGTTTCACTTACGTTGGTACTCATAAACGAATATATAGTAGAGTGGAGTTTACTACTCTTCTGTGTTTGAAGAGGAGCACTTTAGGAGACATCTTTTCCCGGGATTTCATCACTTGGTCTCTCTCTTCTTTATTTATGGGCGGGGTAGTTTATTTTTTTTAAGGTAGTAGTTCTTTCTGATCATTCTCTTACTTACACACGCGGAGCTGATCACATTCTTTCTTGGCTCCTTACGAGCACGCGGTAGATGGCAAAATTCCCTATGTGCTTTGACTTTTCAAAATGTAGTCAAAAAAGATAAAGGAGTGCTGGTCTGCCGTTAAACTGAATTGGTCCAAGCTCATGCTTGCCTTGCCAATCAGTTAGCCGCCCTTTCGGTGCATTTATGTATGTGGTGAACCACAAATTGACTGAGGGAGCTCTCACTTTTTAATTACATTTACGGAAGCAAGGAGCAGAAAGAAGAACTAGTTCTTTTGTCCAAGAATACTTTTTCTTTACTTTGCATATATAGTTAGTGAATGAGAGGTGGTTTACCCTCATGGCGTAGCTAGCTAGCCTACCCTTTCTTTAGTAAACTTTCCCTGCCTCATGAAATTCTTCCACTGAAACCTGAACTGTAGAATGAGAGCTTCGGGCAAAGCTGTGGTACTACTTAAAAAGAGTGGTTTAGCTCGTTCAAAGGAATAGATCTGAAACTCTTTTTTCCTCCAGTTATGGCCTTTCTAGACGGGTGAAGAAGAGGAGAAAGAGAAGACGCCCACTTTAGGTGCTAGACTAGCATGGAAGAAAGCCCGGAATCTGATCTTAATTAAGACCAAGCAAGGAAGAATAGCTGGAATAGAGCTGCGACGGTCTACGAACTATTTAAGAAGTTCGGGAAACCCCGGCATATCAGATAAGAGAATTCTATCTAAGAGGTCGAATCGACTTCTTTGCACTCAAGTACTATAGATTTCGAGTTTCATTTTGGCTTCTCTCAATTTCGTAGATAGAGTAGTTCGCCCTGTTTAGTAAAGTCGTAAAGGAAAGTCAGCAAGGATCTTTCTTCGTTAAGTGACTTTCACGATGTAAAGCCACCGTCCAGTAGACCGAAAAGGCAACGGCTGGGATTGGTATTCGTGCTAGTTGCTCAAGAACAAGCAACGGATTGAGCGCACTAGCGCGAAAGCCGTTGCGCGTTAGCACATCCTCTTGCTCGTTGCGCGTTAGCGCATCCGTTTTCTTGCTACTTTACGATCGAGGAAAAAGGGATACAATACCCATTTTAGAACCGTTCACTACTAACAAATAGAAAATATCAAAATAACAAATAATAACAAATAATATAGTTAATTAATATAGATAATGGTTCCAATTTGTCCTAAATTTGGCAGTCTGTGACTGGAAATCCTTTCTCTTTTCAATAGAAAGAGAAGGTATTTAAGCAGTGTGTGTTTTGAGATACAATCAATCGAAGAGAATAAAACAGGGTCCAATAAAAAACAGGAATGAATTTCTTAAAAGGGATTGGAAAGGGATAAGTACAAAGGGATTCGACGAAAAAAAAAGGGTTTAGTAATCCCCTCCTACGAATAATAATTAGTAAAATAATGTGGATGAATAAGATTTTTATCGATTTTAGATCGGATTTGGCGGCATGGCCAAGCGGTAAGGCAGGGGACTGCAAATCCTTTATCCCCAGTTCAAATCTGGGTGTCGCCTGACCCCCCCCAAAAAAATACTTAGGATTTCTTATTGTACTGATTGAACTCGACTAATTCTTGCCCTGCATAAGCAAAGGAAAAGAACTAGGCCTGTCGATACTTGATTTTCTGAATCCATAGTTCTAGTTCAAAAAAAGACTGTAAATTTTTTCCTATCCTAAAAATAGGGCTCTGGCGGGGTTCTGGGTAGTGGCCCAAACCGATGATACCAATAGGGATGAGGGAAGGCTTACTTATTAATTTCATAATTGATTCTATTCCGCAATTCATAACTACGAAAGTAAGAGGTCGGAAATCTTGGTATCCAAAGGTCCCTAAAGGACATTCCTTTTTTGCTCCTAGGATTGAAGAAGAGATTATACGAAAGACTATCAAGACTTCCTAATTATCTTACACTACCTACACTAAAGTAAGGTCTACTGACTCTGTCTGGAATTAGATTGGATAGGCTGAAGGGAAATTTAGGAGTTGTGGAAAGGACTGAAGAGACTTTCTTTCCATACTTACGAGAGACTCCGAGTACTCAAACATTCAATCAGGATGGGCGGTTAGCTCTTATCTTTTAGAATAACTGAGTAAAAAAAAAGGAAAAGTGATAAATCAATTTCTTTGCTCGTGTAGGGGATTAAAAAAAAATGTATGTAATAGGCGTAGTGATGTCTCCTCATTCTTTCATAGAAAGCGAGACAGTAAGGCTTAGGTCAAATAGGAAATATAGGTAAGGTATCCGATAGATAGTTATCTATCTTGATTTGATGGTCTATTTTTATGTCTTTTGCTTATGAAAGAAAGGTAACAAAACAAACAATAAGTCTGACTATTCCCACATGTTCCACTATGATTATTGAAAATCCAATATTATTGCCTTTTTTTTTAGGAGACATAATTCAATAAGAATAAGAAAGAGAAGCGTGATGTTGTCGTGTTGTCAGCAATCAAATTATCGTAAATAGTACGTACGGTTGCGTTGTTTCAATTTATGTTCGTCGGTCCTTGGGTTAGTTACGAAGGTGTGGGCCCGCTTACTAATACGGAGAGGGTTCCGAATGATAAAGACCAATCAAAAACTTACTTCTTCGTTTCGTTGGTAGAACCCACGCCAACTCTTTTCTCTAAATAATAGAGAGATCTTTTGATAGTCTCACTTCTATCAATGCAATGAAAGAACTATCCCTTCCTATTTGTTTGTCCTAATGAGACAAAGAAGAGCCTCCTTCTTTACCACTTTAGGGGATGGGGGTGAAGGGGGGTTTACATACAACCGGGGCAAAGTGGTTTATGATTGAATCTCAGAGGCATTCTTATCATTTGGTAGATCCAAGTCCATGGCCTATTTCGGGTTCACTCGGAGCTTTGGCAACCACCGTAGGAGGTGTGATGTACATGCACTCATTTCAAGGGGGTGCAACACTTCTCAGTTTGGGCCTAATATTTCTCCTTTATACCATGTTCGTATGGTGGCGGGATGTTCTACGTGAATCCACGTTGGAAGGGCATCATACAAAAGCTGTACAATTAGGACCTCGATATGGTTCTATTCTCTTCATAGTCTCGGAGGTTATGTTCCTTTTTGCTTTTTTTTGGGCTTCTTCTCATTCTTCTTTGGCACCTACGGTAGAGATCGGAGGTATTTGGCCCCCAAAAGGGATTGGGGTTTTAGATCCTTGGGAAATCCCTCTTCTTAATACCCCTATTCTCCCTTCATCCGGAGCCGCCGTAACTTGGGCTCATCATGCTATACTCGCGGGGAAGGAAAAACGAGCAGTTTACGCTTTAGTAGCAACCGTTTCACTGGCTCTAGTATCCACTGGCTTTCAAGGAATGGAATATTACCAAGCACCCTCCACTATTTCGGATAGTATTTACGGTTCTACCTTTTTCTTAGCAACTGGCTTTCATGGTTTTCATGTGATTATAGGTACTCTTTTCTTGATCGTATGTGGTATTCGCCAATATCTTGGTCATCTGACCAAGAAGCATCACGTTGGCTTTGAAGCAGCTGCATGGTACTGGCATTTTGTAGACGTGGTTCGGTTATTCCCATTTGTCTCTATCTATTGGTGGGGAGGTATATGAAAGAAGGGAACGAGTAAGTGGATTGAGGAATGAAAGCTCGAAGACAAAGAGAACTTCTCCGGGTAACTGGATCACCCCGGCAGCGTGGTTTCTCTGACGAGCAGGAAGCCACAAAAAGCATTGTGCTCTTGTAACTGATCTTTTAGTAGGCGAAGTTGCCGAATTCTGAAATCACTACAGGCACTGTGCAGGAAATTGTCGGTCCTAAAAACAATGTGTCCCCATGATCATTTTACATCACGATATCTTTTTCTTCTGGTTATGCGTTTTCCTCTTCACTTTTTTTTTTATTTATTTGATGGAATCGTCCGGGCAGAAACGGGGAAGGAAGAATCTTCTTCTGTCGTAGAGGCCTCGTCGAGTGCTTCCGCTACGCCAGGAGATGATGATCCACGAAAAAACAAAGTGGGACGTCAAGACGCCGATGGCAAAGATGGGTTTCGGTCAGAGCCATCCGCAAGCCGCACCCCGCCCAACCCAGAAGTACCCTCCATTTCGTTGTTGAAAAAGCAAATAAAGAATGTTCTGAGATCCTGTCGAAATCGTAAGCTGCCCGAAACCAAATTGGAAGAAATTTAAAGGGATCTTAACCTGGAAAATGCGAGCGAGGAAAAACGGGTAAAAATAAACCAGGTCCTCGAGGGCATTTCAAGGCGACGCCTTTATTTTGGAAATAACATGAAGGATAAGCCCCATATCGACTTAATTGTTAAAGTCCACGATTGGGATCGCGCACGAAATCGAAATTGACTGGTGTAGGTTTATCATAGGAAATAGAGATACCGAGGCCCCTACTTTCATGGTTTTCATGTTCGGTTATTCCCTCCCATTTGTCTCTTTCTATGGGGGGGGCGGGCCAGCGCTTGATCTAGATCCCTTACTTTCTCTGGCAGCTTCATTGTCTTTGAATGATTATGCAGATTTGATTTTGCGTCCCTTTTTCACAAGCGCCCTTTGCGCTGTGACTGAAAATTCCGCTGGTTCAAATTTACAACCCCCGGAAATAATGCCCGCCCCATCTGGGCGGGACGCTACAAACCTGAATGGAACACTCAATGCGGAGCTCACCAAGGCTGCCGCGGAGGGGGCCGCGAAGGGGAGTGCGGGATCTTGCACCGACTCGCTGCTGTCTTGCCTCCACGACTGGATTTGTGGTGGGGGGTGCAGTTGTTAACAACAGCACTTACTTTCCTTTCATAACGGAGGGAGGGCCCACATTAAACAAATCGGGCTCACCAGAATACTTCTGTGCTGGAGTGAAGAAGCCAGCTGAGAAAGATGGAGTTACCCCATGATGAGAGTTGAGAAAATTTTGTCTCGTTTTTTTGGTAAAGCGCTTTTTCTTGATGGTGATACACAAAAACTGTTCTTACTCTTTCTGATTTGGGTTTTCGTATCACGGGTTTTGCTTTGCGCTTTACGACCTCGTCTCTCCCCTCGGTGGGGGTTTTTTTGTGGGTTGGTTGGTGGGTTTTTCTTATTGGGGGACGGCATGGGGCTTTGCGCCGGTGGCCAACCAGGCCTTCCTGGTAATATTAATGAGGGGGAGGCTCCTTCTGGATCCGGGGCGGATGGAACCGCCGCCTGCTCCCTAGAGCAGCTCGACGATCGCCTAGTAGCATTTTTGAATGCAAATGCGAAAAAACGAGCCCCAAATCAATCCGTCTTTGATTTGGCTAGGAAAGAGCTGCGGCTTCAGACCGCGGATTCCGCGGACCGAGAGAAAATTCTCTCTTTAATTAGGGATTTGGGAACTCGGAATTTCCAGTCGCCTAGTGAGGCAGCATCCAGGCTTGTCCTGGACTACGACTCCTATTACCAGCAAAAGTATGGGAAATCTGTCTTTATTCGAAAGTAAACGAAGCTGAAGCGGAAATGCAATTCTCGGGTGAGGGATGCTCGTTTAACTTCTGTATTCATCTTGTTTCTACCATAGGGAAAGTAACAAATCTTTCTTGGCACGTGCCCCCGCTCCTGGTCTTCGAACTAGTCATTAATGGTCGGC
The DNA here is from genome assembly GCA_019279435.1 of Zizania palustris. NCBI lineage: Eukaryota > Viridiplantae > Streptophyta > Magnoliopsida > Poales > Poaceae > Zizania > Zizania palustris. The sequence continues at coordinate 186,415 of JAAALK010000823.1, read as the reverse complement.
AACATAGGTACCCTTTTTCGGTATGCGTTGCGAACACTTTCATTTTTAGCGTCTCATCTTCTCTGGAGAAGCTCAAATCGAACGGATAGAGCAGATGGTCCAACTACAGAACTTCTTCTTTTTCATTACTTCCATGGTCGTGCCCCGTGGCACGGCAGCACCCGTACTATTGAAATGGTTCGTCAGTAGAGATGTTCCCACTGGTGCCTCTTCTTCCAATGGTACTATAATTCCTATTCCTATCCCTTTATTCCCTTTTTTGGTCTATCTACATTCAAGGAAATTCATACGCTCCATGGACAGAGCAAAAAGTGGAGTGTTGGTCAAAGCAAGCCGCCCTATTCTATTACCAGACAAAATAGGGAGAAGCTCATCCGCTAGAAATGCTTTATTTCGTTTCGTTCCCGTTCTTCATTTCCTTATTATCGAATCCATGGGGGACTTGTCATATTTAGAATCTTTCTGCGGTCTGCTCTGTTTACAATTCTTTCGTACTCTCTTCTCTTTACCACGCGATAGGTCAGCGAAGCGTGAGCGGGCGCTCCGAAGTAAAGGCCAAACACTTCGGCCGCCTAAGGGGAATGAGCAACAAAATGACAAGATGAGGTGCCCCGGGCACCCCCATATAGAAAGAAGGGTCGAAGGTTTTGGGCCTGTAGCTTTCCCCGCCCCCCCCTCGTCGAGTGGTGCTTGTTTGGGGGGTGTGCCACCAGAAATCGGGCTTGAAGCTCTCGCCTTACCAACGAGCCGACTGCTGATGGCTGTTGGTCACGACTACTACAAAAAAGTGAAGATGAATCTTTCTATTTCACATGGAGGAGTGTGCATCTTTATGTTGGGTGTTCTTCTGTCGTGCGACCCGATGGCTTATGTGCGACCTGTGGCCCACGCCTCCTATTCTATTTGTTCAGGGCGGGCGGCGTGAACTCTGATTCGATCCGGGTATTCAATCCCGCCGCTGAGATGCTCAGTTGACTCCTTAACCTTGATAGGAAGATGGCTTATTCCCAAATTCGTGCATAAGGGTAAGGAACTTTGGATGAATTAATGCGAATGGGTGTAAGCCTCGCTGCTCGGAAACACCCAGTGCTGACCACACTGAGAGACACGAAAGCGCAGGTAATGCCAGTTGGCGAAGTGGCGTTAAGCATCCCTAGCGGTACGCAAAGAGAGGTCGTGATGATATCATCTACGTCCGTACCGCTCCTCGTGGAGTAGATCCCGCATCCAACCAACCCTTTTTTTACCAGGGAACGGGAGAATTCCCACTACCGCTGGCAGGCCAGCCGGGCCGTGAGCGCGGTGGGAACGGGCTTCCCAAAAAGCGAGCCCCGGCCCGGGTCAGCATAGAATGGGGGGGACGGCCCTAATGTTGTGTTGGCCGGGTTGTGGGCGGATAAAAGCGGACGTGGGGACTCGGGTCGGGGCACAGCGTAACTAAGAGAGCCATTCCATTTAGGGCGAGACAGAATGGGCGGGCACAAGCGGTCTGGTGTCCAAGCCGATTGGTCAGACGACGACTACTGCACATATTATATTAGCCGCCTATCCCGGAATGGACTGGGATGGAATAGAAAGAACGCGAAGCAACAAGCAAGGGATGAGCGCTTTGTTGCTAAAGCGCATACGTTTTCTTGCTGGGTCGGTTTTTTGGGGGTGGGGCAATAAGCTTGCTTCTTCACAAGCTTATCCCCGCCCCTTTCCTGTCCGTCCCGACCGGCAGCAGTTGGGTCTCCCCATCTTTCCTCAATTTCCCCGGTCTTCGGCCCGAGCTGTATGAGGCAGAAACTCGTCCCACGTACGGTTCGGAGGCCGAGCCCCACCCCTGCAATAATGGTGCGGCTTAGGTCAACTAATACGAATAAGATACAGTTCACTCAACGATTGCCTTTGGGTCCCGAACTCCATATGGGGAAGGAACGTTGTTGTTTGCGAGGTCTCGATCATTTACATGGACCCACTTCTCATTCCATTTGTGGGAATTTGATGATTTATAAACCGTCCCCAACGAGCGAAAGGTTCATGTTTGAACATGATGAATCACTTCGTGCCGACCTGTTGCCCATAAACTTTCCTGCCTCATATGAGAATGGAAAACTGGAAGATTTTCTGCATCGGTGGATGAAGAATCACGAACATAAGAATTTCAGGTTTAGCATGTTCCCAGAAAGAAGATACTTTTTTTCCATTCGAGAAACGAGGAGCACGACTGAAGTGGCTATACATACAAATCCATTTACGGATCTATATGCTCCGATTGGAACTGGAAGTTCCAGAACTGGCGGCTGGTATACCACCATAATGAAATTGCCTTTTCTTTTTAGTATTCGGATAGGATTTCTGTTGGCTTCATCGGGAGGCTCGCGTAGTTTGTTACGTCAACTCCAAAAGGATAAGTTGCATTGGAATCGAGAAAGTTTCGTTCATAATTGCATAAAAGGAGTAAAAATAGTGGGTGGCTGCGGCGCGTCGAGGGTCAACCTTGATATCGAATAACCTTTCGAGCCTTCCCCAATGGATCTCTATCCTCCTTTGAAACCAATAGAAGTTCACTGACCATCCCTGTCAAACATAACCCAAGGTAGGATCGAGAGGAGAAGAATAGGACTCTTGCTAGTATCATAACCTCTCGATGGGAGAATGAAACCATTAGATTAGTGGAAAGAAGTTCGTAAGTTAGTTGTAAGGGGCTATCGATCAGGCAGGGGCGGGAAGATTTCTACATTTTGAAGGGAAGCATCGAAGGGGCTATTTCCGGGTGTCGTACTGATCTGATCCGTAACTGGCGATCTGTCTTTTTTCTTTCACGATGAGCCGAGCCTACTAGAACGTTGTACCTTATGGTATCATAAGATAGAGTTAGTTGTCCTACGCGTGAATGAAGACACTATAGAATCTCATTTCTCTTTCTCATACCATACCATACCATACATAGTATAGTAATAAAAAGGCCGCTGGTCAAAGGATTCAGTGTTGGCATTCTGCTATAGATCGTATAGAAAATCCGTGGGTGACATCCTGGTATTCCGATTGTCCTAGCGCTAGCACATCGAGACCCTGCACCGGGCCCATTCGCGATGGGATCAGGGTTACTGACCGTACGATCCGACCGGGATAGCATAGTGAGGCGACAGACAGTAAGAAAGAAAGACAGCTGCTGGCCCGAAGACTACTACCAAATCCGCGATTGCCTGGAAGGGTGGCTTACCACTTTATCCATATGTTCCGGGAACTTCAACTTGGCCGGGGGGGGGCGGGCACTAAGATAAAGTTCATCAGCTGAAGGAAGAAAGCCAGCACTTCGTGCCGAAATGCGCCACTAATCAAACTAAAAGACTACCTGATTAGCTTGACTTATTTGCAAAGGCAAAGTGAATGCAACCCACCCTTATCTACTTCCTTTCGTTGCTTGACGGCAGATCGATCTAACCCTCGAGGAAAACTCATCAGAAAGGCTTTTCCCGCTCTAGTTGCTGTAGCTGGAAAGAAAGACGAAGTGCCAGTTCCATGAACAGAGGCCAACCCTGGCTCTGGAGCAACTAGTAAAGAAGTATCTACAACTGAGTAATTAGACTGACTACTTATCCTTTCTCTGAAAAGAAGCTTATGTATGTTCCGATTCGAGGTAGTATAGGCACGCACCTTTTCTTTGAGAATAGCAATGAAATTCGTTTTCAAAAGAGGGATTCCTTACCGGCATGAAAATAAAGCTTTCAACCCTCGGCTACTAAAGAAAGTTTCACCATTGAATACAACCTATATAAAGGCGCGCAGCGAATGGAATTTCATAGGTTTTCATCCAGACTACTTTTTGAGGATGAGGAGCGTAGCGAAAGACTGACAGGCGGAAGAGAAGACATGAAAGTATCTAGAGAGTAAGTTGACTTTAGAGAAGCATCAGCTGGCTAAGAAGGAGTACTCGAAAGAAAAGCTGGAGAGCACCTTACGACTTTACCCTTGAGCATTTGGCATGAAAACCGCTTTCAAACTATTCGAAACTGACTGCACTGCTTGCCACATATGAGACTAACATAATATGAGTAATCAAATCCATTCTTCTTACTTCTGATTGAGATAGACTCTTCTTCAGAGAGGCCTGGAACTGGCTTTTGAATAAGATATTGATTTTTGTCCATAATTGGCTTGCAGGCGGAAGTCGGATCTCTTTGATTAGGATTAGGAGAAAAAATTCTAGGAAGAATCTTGTCAGATCGATAGCTCAGTGTCTTTTCCAGGGAGAAATTGCGGAATCGTGAGCTCTCTACTGGAGGAAATTGTGCTCTTTGCTAGACCATTTGATCTAGAATCCTTCTTTCAAACGAACTGGCTTATTCCTTATTCCATTCCTTAGAACAGCTTTTTCGTTAGTGCTGATACGGTGCCTCTCCTGAAGTATACTCATACCTTTGGTGAAATAAGCTTTGATGTATCAACGTGCGCGTGCGCAGGTTCAATCTCTTACTTGACTAGACGAGCAGAGCAGTAACTAGCTAGCTTACTTTAACCAGCCAGGGGGCGCACGAAAGAAAGAAAAATCGCCCCATCTTTACTTTATTTGGAATATCTATGGATCAGGTCGTCAGTGATAGTTTGTCTTGCCTATGTATGTGATTTTGAATGAATTCCTTCTATTCGCTGGCTCGCTCTTTCCGTGGATACAGACGTATTAGAATAGGGAGCTCTTTCTTTGGTCTAGGCATGAAGGAGAAAGGCTTTGAATATAAACAGCACTCTGTCACGATTCGTGGGATTTTCACTACTAGAAAAGTCCGTCCGTGTGCCAAACCCTGTATAAAGATCAAGTACTGGACATCAGGATCCCTCCAGCATAAACACTAGAGAACGACTGTGGTTATCCTCTAAAGGGGAACTCTTATGGTCTGAAACCTCTTTTTTAGCTTTTGGCGCCTATTCGCAAGAGCAGATACGGGCCATGGCTGAGCAGACCAAGTCCCATAGAAAGCTTGACCGTCTCAGTAGCTCCTCCTTCTCTTCTTTAGTAGAGGTGTTACAACCTCGAGACAATGAAAAATAGAATCGAAGATTCAGTCTAACAGTATGTTTAACCATACCAAAGGTAAGTAGTCGTCAGTCGGGCGAAGCGATAGGCACGTAGTCACTTGAGCTAAGCGAAAGGTATGAAGTCAGGCGATAGGCTTATCATAGCATAGAATCCCTAAATTATGAAATTTGAATTGCTATTTTTCAATACCAACTTTACGTACTAGTGAGTAGCCTATTGAAGCGGGTATGGGATATGAACGATCTTGACCCACGAGCAGGTTAGCTCGAGAGGGTAAGAGGCCCTAGTGTACATTGCCCAAAGTCTTTCAATCTTTAGACTTCGTTTAAGAAGCGACAGATCCTGGCGCATGAGTACTTGAGGCGAATGGCCATTGCCCAGGCTGATGGGCGAGCCCACGCAGAGAGAAATTAAAGAAGCAAAAACAGAGTTAATCGTACTTTCCCCGCTATTCTTCACCGGAAATCGTGTCCCCCCACTCCTGAGCAGAAAGGCCTCGCAGAGCGTCAACACCGACACATTGTAGAGCAACGTCTTGCAACTATGTACAAAGCCCCCATTCCCCTGGGTGTCGTGTTTGAAAGCACAGTTTTTGTCATAAACCGATTACCCTCCGCTCCAAATGGCTCTATTTCTCCCACAAAGTTCCCGAAACCAAGTTTCTCAGCTTAAAACTTAAGAATCTACTCACAATTTTAATGTAGAACTGAAGAAGCACAATTTCCTTTAATGACGAGGAATCCAACCGAAGAGAAGCGAGCATCATAATAGCTTGATAAAAAGATATTTAGTCTAAGAGGACCTTAGCAGCCGCTTCGCCCCTGTACCGCCGCGCCCTCCCGCAAGAGAGGACTCGTTCTGGCTTTAAAGAGCCTCTTTTTTTGCAGTCTCGTCCAAGGATTAAACATATCCCACTGTTGCATCTGATGCGTATACATCTTTTTCTTATGACCGGGAAGTTGCTTCCACCTTGAATGGGCTGTCAGCACACCTAATTATATGACCCTATTCTTAAGCGGATTGACATCTGCACTTTAGCCCTGAGGCCCCCTGCCCCTCGGTGTGAGTTGCAGCAACACTCTGGTGGAAGTTATCCACCTATCGATGGTTAGAACCAGCTGAAGCCGATTGAAGCGTTCTGGAGACATTATTGCACATCTCAAGCACTAATTGGATTTCATTGAGGAAACATTGCTCCACTGAGGCGCTCCGCGGACGCTTTTGATTGCACTTTTCTTCTAGCAAACCATAAGGTTGACCTTATCGATAAGGAAGATAGAGGGGGTCTGTGCAACCTAGAGTCTCAAGTTGAGACCGTAGTGCAAGCTCATCAAAGAAGGAGGTGTGGCCTTTATAAGCCTATTTGACATCTACAAGGCACTAAAGCTTCCACTTTTCTGGTCATTGTACCATTCCGAGGGACTTTGGGCAAGATTTCTGCTGGCCAAGTACTCTGACAATCTCTCTTAAGCTTAGGCTTGAAACACTTATTTTCTTATTCTCTTTATTATTAGATTAGCCTTCCCCCTCGACCAACCGATCTCACGACGATGAGTCACCCACATACTTAACAAAAAATGCAAATAGAAGAGCAAGTAAA
>JAAALK010000823.1:158355-175855 GCA_019279435.1 Zizania palustris | reverse complement strand
ACACACGGGACCCACAGCAATGAAATTCACACAAGCGGCAATCATCCGAGCAGAGAATGGAGAAGGGAAATATACTTGAAATTGTTTTTCCGAATGAGAAAGCCTTTGGCAAACTCCTTGCAAATCCGTTTTTGCCGGGCACAATAGACATATCTGCTCAGTCACAACATAAGGAACCCCCAATGTTCCTCAAAGCCTACCCGGCCTGACAGCTTTAGTTGAATGATCTGATCCCGAAGCTAGCTTTCTACTTAAATTGCTATGACTGGCCAACTAATGATCGGACTACCTATCTTGATGCTTTGAATCTGTATTCAGAGCTTTTTTCCAACTACCGGGACTACTAATTTCAAGTACAAAGCTCCCCTATGAATATGCTACTGCTCTTACTTTCTACCTGAATCCGAGCATTGAAGCAAGCTCTTTATCGCACCATAACCGAGTCTCTCCTTGCAGCTCTGACCAATCCACCCGTCATTGCAAATAACTGCTCCTTACTCTTTGACTGTATGTCCATTTTTGCTTGATGTCTGGCTCACCGGATCTGGTACATGAAAAAGCCATTCCTTTTCGCTTTCCTTCAACCACTCAGTATACTTTTTGACTGGAAGAGTCAAGCGAAAGCAATTAGTTTAGAAGGAAGAGGAAGACCTAGGGGGCTTACGTCCTCATTTCACTCTTTTTGCTCCTGCGAGACACGACTCCACTACTTTTTACAATTGACAGGGTAGCTCGGGGGTCAGATGAAGGGTCCTCCCCATAAAGATAGATTAGTACTGGAAGGTTCAGATGAAGGAAGGGCTGAAACAAGGCAAAAACTTTTAAATGGGGTAAATAAATATGAGCAATCCGTGAGAATAGCAAACCCCTATCTCTTATAAAGAAGAAGATAGATAGGTCCACGAGTTGAGACAGAGAAGTTCTGACTAATCAAGTAGGAGTTTACCCACGAGAGTCAGAGGCTGCATCATCAAAGGGGTATAGAAATAATTCAGAAGCACTATGGCCTGAAGCGAAGGGCAGGAACGAACGGAATCAATGTGTTCCAATTTATCCGGAGTAAGGACAGCAGCTGAGAAGGGACAAAAAAATAGCGTAGACAAAAGGTAGGACCAGATCATGCGAAGAACTCTTCGCCCTATTGATTAGGAATCTCGATCAGAAACCACCAGGCCATGTCTCCCGATAAAAGATGATCCCCACAATGGATGTCAGGCCTTGGCTTCATAAAATCTGATTGGATCCGCACTAGAGAATAAGAATACATATAGGCTGACTCAGAAGATCTAAAAATTGTCTTACCTGAAAAGATGAGTTATTCAAAGGAATACCTGAAGAAGAGAATAAACACATGGCACCGCTGGGTGCTAGAATAGTAGTTGATAGAAGTTCTAGTCACTAAAAAAAATAACCACTGCTTAACTTAATGAGATCGTAGAAGATAAGCAAGCGGGTTCGGGCAGTTAGTCCTATCCTATTTGAAGGTAAGAAGTTCGGGTAGTAAGGGCTAGGTTTATATAGGGGCTATATTTTATATAAACATATGGTCTTGCCTTACAAAAATAGTAAAAGAAGAGTCGAGATGGATGTCTGTCTCTGCTTTCCGTCGAGGACTCCTATCTCTTGATCGTTCCACTTCGATACGGCTTCTTTAGAGGAAGCCTTCTCTTCTTGTCAAATCGGGTGTATAGCTCAGTTGGTAGAGCATTGGGCTCTTAACCTAATGGTCGCAGGTTCAAGTCCTGCTATACCCAAAAACGCACTCTGCTTAAAGAAGGAAAAAGAAACTTTCTAACGCTGACGACAGCTCGATCGCCGCCGAGAATCACAAGTCCAGTTTTCCATTCCCTTTGAGCCTACTGACGCAGCAAGAATCCTGTTCCAGCACCATCCTATCAAAACAGCTGGCTTACGCCTTAGGGTTCATGTCGGGAACCATTCGAACCACTCACAACTTCTTGCATGACAACTGCTAATCAAAGCAAAAGGAAGGATGGCTGAAAGTTGGGAATAATCCAACCTAATGGCTTAGCCAACCATCTATCTTGAAGCAACACTGGACTATGAATACATAGAGAATCTGTCTCCACCGCAAAAAGGGATCGGTCACTTTCCGAAACGGCCTATCCTCCTTGGGCTTATCCCCTATCAACCTCCTGATCAGCAAGAAAGGAAAAAAGCTAAGCGGAAAACCTCTGATTTCCAGGATATTACAGGCCACTTGAGCTTATTATCTTTCCCGGGTGAAGTTCGATAAGGGCATAAAAGTTGGAAGTGTCGGCTTCCTTTCCTGGCACTGAGGCTATGGCTACCCTACTACATCTGTACGTGTTTGCTATCAGTTGAAAGACCTTTTCTTGTGTGCCCTCCTCGGCTGCTCTAGAAAGAGAAAAGAAAAAGATTCTTTTTTTTGTCTTCGATTTGCGCATCTTTCGCTCATCTGGTTTACCGAAAGGAGTAGGATCCTATGGATTCCAATGAGTTTTTTAATGCTTTGAAACAGTAAGAGATGTCTTGTTTACCATAGTAGTCAGTCTTATCATTTTCTATCCGCGCTATCTATGTGATCCACAACCCAAAGATGCTATACCGAAAGATGCCACACAACAGACTTCTATCTCTCTTTTACTGCCTGTTTATAGCAAGGTATGTAGAAATACTTATATGAATAAACTGAGGTGGAATATGAAAATTCAAAGCATATCACAGGGACCGGCTGAGCGTTGTCTTCATAAGAATACTACCTTGTATAGCTTGGTAGGGGTTGCATAAAGAAATCCAATAATATAGGCAACAGGGGCACAACTGCTGATACTAGATTCTATTGCTTTGACTGGCTGAACACAGTTTAGTTCCATGACTTTGAATTCTGGAATTTGTGTAGGCACCGGCCACGTTCAACAATTTGATGAACATGGTATTCAAACCACTGCGGAGAAGGTTTGTACTCATATTCTTCGACGATATCCTGGTGTACAGTGAAGGGTTAGAATCACATGGCGACCACCTCAGGCAAGTGCTCCCCCTTCTACTTGAATTACGATATATCTTGCCTCCTTGCTTTCATGCATAGCAGACTAAGACGTTCAAGCTGAAAAGTGATCTCGCTTTACCCGATCCCCAAGCACTGACATTGATAGAAGTCTGGTTTGCAGCATCGGCCAAACAGCTGACTCTTCTTTTTTCGGATAAGATTTTCCAACTATTCATTCATAGCGGACGACCCTCCTCGGGTTTGTTATTTTCCTTCCAAGCCGTAGGTGTGCTATCTACCAACGAAACGCAGAATAGAAGATCCTGGAAACCCAGGAAGAGCGAATTCACTTTTCAGAAATATGTTCATTTGAAAGTGAACACGGAAAATAGGATTGGGGCTATAAATTGCTCTCTTTATGAAAGACCTCCATCTGTTTACTTTTGTGGTTGGTTACTAGCGATATTATGAGCATTTATCTCATTCTCCTGAGTAGACTACTTTTCTTCTATATCTAATCCTTTTAAGAAGTAATCGAACGGGTGGGGAAAGACCATCAAGTTCTTCGATATGATATGGTTTTTTATAAACCCACAAGGAAGTATTTGGATCTTTTAAGGCCAATCTTTTTCTTGCCCTTGTGCTTAGCGGTGGTGCCAGGCATCGGTTGGCTATTAAGGATTAAGCTTCGACCCGACACATCTACTGCACGATCCTTTGGAGCCGGGGACTGGATAAAACACAGAACTAAATCGACTTCCTTACCAGCATGTCTGGGATTCCAGTGGTTCTTACTGCCCCAGTGAATGTGTAGGTACGAATGACTATCAAAGAAAGTGAGACCTATAGGTTGGATTTTACTCCCTAGTCGTATCTTTTAGCAGGTTCGCTTTGGTCTTCTTTGTTGCCGTAGACCAGATTGAGCTACGATTGGGTTCTCATTTCATTCTCCCACGTGTCGCTCTAGCACATGCTGTATGGACGCATGCTACGGCGGATAATCCGCACAATGAGATTCGACTTTTATGGATTCCACTTTGGGGAAGGGTCCAATCTCCGGCTACTAAAAAGGTTTATGTCCCGTGGGAAAAGTTTAGGCTTGTCTTACCTCTCTGCTGCGTTCGGACTCTCGCTACATAGTACTTCTGACACCGGGGAAGATGTAAGATTGATCCATCTTTTGAACTTCAGAGGTGAAAAACGACTTCCAGTTCACGAGCTCCATCAATCGATAGAGAATCCGTATCGGTTGTCGATATCAGTTATAGATGGTTGCCGTTCGGGGGTGCTTAGGACCAGAGGTACTAGCAGACCGGAGAGGAGGAGGAAAACTTAGAATGTCGTCTTTTGTGACATAACCAGGGCCCTCTTGCCCAAATTGAAACGTGAAATCCACGATGTCCATCTTTTTCATTTCAGAATTTCCTTGAATAATGGAATTCACTAATGAATCAAACTTATCTTTATGGAAGATTCGAGAATATCTACACGAGTACTCCTTGTGCAAACATTGCAGAAAATCTTCTAAAGAAATGGACATATTGATTTTCTCCATTTTTTCTCTTGGGGCGTTGAACATGATAAAGGTGGAATGTCAGAGTAATTCAAATTATGTAAGGCCCGTTGAAGTCCCCGAGAAAGGGTCTAGTATAAATAGGGCTATAAGTAGGCCGTTTGCTATTGCAATAAGGGCTGCTCGCCTTTCCTTTTGACGGCTTGGCTTCCTATCGCTCCTATGTAGTGGTCGGCCTTAAAAGGAGTGTTCCTACCATACCATCATGCATGCCTATGTTATAGTGCGTTAAGCTTCGCCAGAAGCAAGCAAGATGATGAAGCGAAGCTTCGTAGACAAGGCTCGTTCCGTGCTTGACTTACGAGCTCGTGTAGTAAGGCCTCGCCCTACTTCAATAAGGGCTTCTTATGCACTCCACTCGTAAACGAGCGTTAGAGCTTTTTGAGCGAGCGAGCGAAGCCTTCCTGGAGCTTCCCCCTTCCCTCACCCGAGAATTGCATTTCCGCTTCAGCTTCCCCGGTTTAGTTGGTTTGGAGGATTAATTGATTTTTTACCCAATCCGCATAATCTTGAAAAGTCACTGCTTCTACGACGATAGGCGTAAAGGCATGATTTGTTCCACGAATCTCACTGCACTGACCATAGTAAACTCCTTCTCGTTGTACCGAGATGGAGGTAAGATTTGAACGACCAGGTACAGCATCACATTTGACACCTGAGGAAGGTACAACCCAACTATGAGGTACATCAGCGGGTGTTACAATCATACGTAGATGAGTTTTGGCTGGTACAACCACTCTATTGTCAACTTCTAATAAACGCGATTGACCCAATTCTGGATCATCTTCTGGAATCGTATAACTGTCAAAAGTGAGTGACTGTTCATCGGAACTGTTATAGTCCGAATACTCATAAGGTTGGGTCGACGCCCGCCTCCCCCCAAACTTTACTTGCAAGTTTCCCCGCAAAAAGCTCTCCACGCCTACTCTTATTTATAAAGAGCACTATTCTTCTTTAGTTAGGTAGTTCTCCCCCCTCTATGAGACCGTAAGACCCCGGTGGAATCGAAGGCCCGCTTACTAATAGGCAAGAGGGGACCCTTTCTCGCCTAGCCCTACCTACATCAGTGAAGCTGGAACCGAGGAAGACAATGTTCAACACACATGAGACAAAATGAAGGTATGGGACGGCCAGTTCACCACGGAAAGTGAATTCGATCCTTTAGTAGTCTTCTTTGTTCGAAAAATGCGCAGTGGAAAGGGATGCTAGTCGGCTTTGGCGAAGTTGTAGGCCCCAATAGATCAGATCAAGAGTGATTCCTCACCTATCCTGTCAGGGGCCAAGTCGAAGGCTCGAGTATAGATTCCCTATGCTCATGTGAACGGCCGGCCCGTAGATCTAAAAGGATCCATAGGCCTGACCGGAAAGTATGTTTGTCCACGACAAAAAAGTCGTTCATGAGACCTCGAATTCCCACGTTCCAGCCTGCATTATGCCAGCAGGTCCCACCCCCAATTTCTTGAGTCACCCTTATCTAAAAAAAAAGGACGGAGTCTATCTAGATCATAGGATCACTGTATTCAGAGGTCAATTCTCTTTCTTTGACCTCCCACCGTTCACGACATCCCTTGCTTCTCGCAAGAACGGCTCCCCGGTGGAGGAGTAGAAGCGCTGGTCCCCTTCGGTCAAGTGCTTGTGCGTGCTCTTACCTACCGTAGGACCTCCGTCCCCGAAGCGAAGAAGGAGGAGCAGGAACAACAGGTTGTCCTCTCTTGGCCCAGTAGTTCCGCAACTACTACCGTGGTTGTTGCCAACGGGGATCCCCCATTCCGAAAGGTAACGGGGCCGGCCCTTAGGTCCAAAGTTGTATGCCACTGCTGTGGTGCCGATAGATTCACTACTGAAGCCCCGTTATCGGACATTGCAGGCTTAGCATCTATTTTTCGTATATCGCTCCACCACACCGAGAAGAGGTATGTGTACCTCCAGCAATAACAAGAATGGAACCATAGGCTCCTATGCTGGGAGCATTTCGGGGTATAGGTCTAACCACCTCAACTCCCCGTTTCTGGCATGCTATAGTTCTTTTAGTCTCTCGACGACGGGAATGGGAGATGACCGGTAAGCCAGATGCTCCGCGAACCACCGGTACATTTCGTTGCACTTAAATCACCCTCGTTAAGAGGCGCACTCCGATACCATTGATGTCCAATAGCTTTTATAGTAATGGCTGGATCTACTAATACCCCGTCCATTGAGTATAACAGAGCAAACGATGGTATAGCAATGAACAAAAGAATGACACTAGGAAATATGGTCCGAATAATTTCGATAGTAGTTCCATGAACAATCCTTTGCGGGATTGGATTTGTTTGCTCGTTGAAATGCCATAAAGCGCGAACCAGCATCCGTGATACGAAAACCAAAATCAGAATGAGGAAGAAAAAGATATCGTGATGTAAGTCAATGATTCCTTGCATCATAGGTGTTGCTGCGTCTTGAGATCCTAATTGCCATGGTTCCGCAGCATCACAAAGAGCGATTGTGAGGAATCGGCATTCTAATGAACGAAGAATCATTGGTGAAACCCATCTTTTTAGCTCTGCTCCCGAAAAGAGAAAGGAGACTGAGTACGGGGTTGTCCTTGGTTTTTCCAAGGAAAGCCTTCTTTTGAGAACGTGAACATGAACGGTAGACTTCACACCCACACAATCTCGATTTGGCAGAGAGAGACTGTCATCGCCATCTCTTTGGACATGCATGTGTTAAGCAAATGGACTGAACTGAATTCAGACTGATGTGACATCGCATTTTCGATCTTAGGCGAACGATGGGTTACCGGGTCTACGACCTCGCAAGGCACTACTGTAGAGCTCTTTGGGCCAGACGCTGCTTTCTCAATCAAAAATGGAAAGAAGGACGGAGTCTATCACCTACGTCATTTCTCAAGCAAAAATGGAAGATCGTTCCGTCATACAACATCCTTCTATCTATAAGTGATTTCATCTCTTTGTTCAATCAACTTCCATACACATCTCATCAAAGATGAAAGGAACATCATGGCTCAAAAGACGAGTGAGTGGTCTTGCAATCTAGGAAAAATCCTTTATGAAGCGGCGATAGAAACCCGCATGACCCAAGAAGCTACGGACTTCCTTCACATTCACTGGAGGAGGCAAGCGATCAATCACCTCAACTTTGGCTTTATCAACCTCAATTCCTCGCGAGGAAACCAAATGACCGAGGACAATACCCTCTTGAACCAGGAAATGACACTTCTCCCAATTGAGTACCAAATCAGCTTCAAGACAACGCTGTAGAACAATCTCAGGCCAAACAGTCATCAAAATTCCGTCCATAGACAGTGAAATCATCCATGAAGACCTCCATGATTTTCTCAATCAAATCTGTGAAGATAGACATGACACATCGCTGAAAAGTCCCTGGGGCATTACAGAGACCAAATGGCAACCGTCGGTAAGCAAATGTACCATAAGGACAGGTAAATGTTGTCTTATCCTGGTCCGACAGATGTATCGGAATCTGCAAGAAGCCTGAGTACCCATCGAGGTAGCTGAAATAAGAATGACATGCTAACCTCTCAAGCATCTGATCAATAAAAGGCAAAGGAAAGTGATCCTTCCGGGCGGCCTTGTTAAGCTTGCGATAATCTGTACACATGCGCCAACCGGTGACAGTCCTAGTGGGAATCATTTGACCTTTCTCATTTGCTAAAACAGTCATGCCTCCTTTCTTGGGTACAATATGAATTGGGCTGACCCACTGACTGTCAGAGATAGGATAAATGATGTTAGCACCAAGAAGCTTCAATACCTCTTTCTTTACAACTTCTTGCTGCAAATGAGGATTAAGCCTACGCTGGTGCTCACGCGTCGGCTTAACATCATCCTCGACAAAGATTCGATGCATGCAGACTGTAGGGCTGATACCCTTCATATCATCTATAGAATATCCTATGACAGCTCGATATCGACGAAGAATTTCAAGAAGACGGTCAATCTCCATAGGAGTCAGACGAGAACTCACAATAACAGGATATGTATTATCAGATCCAAGAAACTCATATCTCAAATGCTCAGGAAGAGGTTTCAGATCTACCTTAGGAGCGGAAGATGGTATAAGATCATAAGTAAGAGAAGCCTCCTGAGAAGAATCAATTAGAGCTACAGGAGATGGATCAATAGAAGTATGCTCATTATAAAGAATCGACTTCTCATCCTCCAATGCTGACACATCCTCTGAACTCAAATATGTCTCAGTAACACACTCATCAATCACATCAATGGTGAAACACAGGTCTGGACAGTGAGGAAGGTGAGTTGGATGCCTCATGTCAAATGATACTTTCTCCTCACCAAATTGAAGCGTGAGCTTAGCATCTTTCACATCGATGACAGCCCCTGCAGTAGCTAGAAAGGGTCTCTCCAAAATAATAGGCTCGCTCTTATCCTCCATCTCCAAGACAACAAAATCAACTGGAAATGCGAAGTTACCAACTATCACAGGGACATCAACCAAAATGCCTGCCTGATGGCGATAAGTGCGATCCGCAAGCTGGAGAGTCATGGTAGTCGGCCGTACATCACCCAAAGGTAGTGCCTCGCAGACAGAGAGGGGAATCACACTCACACTAGAGCCAAGATCACATAAAGCACGGAAACTTTTAGATCCTATCAAGCATGGAATACAGAAACTGCCTGGGTCATCTAACTTGGGAGGTCTCTTATTTTGAATGACTGCACTGCATTCCTTAGTAAGAGTAACCACTTCTGGCTCGTTAATGTTTCGCTTCTTTGTGAGCAGCTCCTTAAAGAACTTTGCATACATCGGAACATGTAAGACAGCATCAAGGATGGGGATGGTAATCTGCACATCTTTCATCATCTCCAGAAACTTAGCAAACTGCTTGTCTTCACTTGACTTCTCAAACCGTTCTGGAAATGGCAGCTTCGGCTTGGCAGGTGGAACTGAAGTCGAACCGATTGATGATGGATCATTAGGAGCTATAGCTGGTGGTGTAGAAGAACTAGGCTGTCCAGCAGTAGTAGTAGTGGACTGCTGAGGTACCTGCTGGTCCTGTGGAGAAGCCATTGGCTGGCTAGGCCGGAAGGCAGGTGGTACATACAACGGTGGCGTTGGGAGAAGAGGATCAGTTGTAGTCTTGCCACTCCGAGTAGTAATGGCTCCACAATGACCACATTGCTTAACTCCTCCTGTGGATCTTCCTCATCCTCACCAACCTCTTCTTCTTAACCCAATAGCAAGCATGTTTAGTTTGATTTTACACTGATGCCCAGGGTAGTATTTATCTCCACACTTCCCCCAAAATCCACACTCCAATGTGTGACCCCTTTAGTAGAGAGAAAAAGCAGGCTATCTACACCTCGCTCAGTGGAAGAAAAAATGCAAGCTCTGCCAATTTGTTTTTATAATCTGCGATATATCTTCGATAAAGTGCTAAGAAAAGAACAAGTAAACTATTACATGGTCTTGTGAAGCTGTCTTTCGGGTCCGACTTAACTATATTGGTAGGTCTGACTATCTGTCTTTACCTGCTATCGATGTAAAACTGCCCTATGTGGCAGCTCTGGTCCTCCCTTTACATTACCAGTAGGTAATTTGTCTAGTGCCTGTACCCTTTCTTTTGATAGAGGAGTCAGTGTAAGCCAATGCTTAGGTCTTCACCTCCAGCCAATCTGAATCAGAAGTCAGCGGGGTAGGAAGGAGGCAAACTGGGTTGAAGGCCTGGGGAGCGAACCGAAAGCTCAGCTTTGCGGACTCTTCCTTTATTTAGTATAGGCAAGTCAGTACCCTCAAGTAAACTCCCTCCCCCCATACCGATCGAGTACTCAAGCTCTTTTCCGTTCGATCAAAGCGAAATAGTGGCTTGGCTGTCCGACGCTTGATTCTCCAGGTTCGGTTTATCCACGCTTTGTTTTTAGATATTGGTGCTCAATGTTTGTGACCGCCACTCTTCATAAATAGCTTTAGCTCGGGTTGACTGTGTACCGTACCCATAGGCTTGTTTATTAGGCTCATACAGACAAGCTAGACATCTCGCCGACCTACAACCATACCAAGAAGATCCCTTGATTCTGCTTCTGTCTATCATTCTTCTGTAAGGAAGTCAAAAATCGGGTTGGTTAAGCAATTGGTAGCCCCCGGATGAACGGTAGAATCCATCCATAGATTAAAAGAAATATACTCATCAGGGCTAGAAAAAGAAAAATATCAGAATCAAAGGAAGAAGGACAAAATCCATAATCTTTCCCTAGACAAAAAAAAGAGTAGTAGCTTCTAAGCGGTCAAGGCGGAATTCATACATCAACTACCGTAGTCGCTACACCTCATAGTGATGTCTTGCCCATTTTACAAAGAAAGAGGACCAAGAAGAAGCGCTTTCCTGTCCACGTGAGTTCCCCCATGGAATATGGATCCAGCCTTGCAGACGATTGTTGCCTTTATAAGAGTTATTCTCCTGCTCTTGACTCATCAAGCCCTGGATGGATGGCTGTTCTAGCCGATCACGGGGGAGCCTCTTTGTCCAATGAAAAGTGAGAGGATTCCCTCTCTGACGACTTCGGTGAACAATGAATGGGCAACTCCTACTACTGAAGCCAGTGGATACTGAGCCTCTTCCTCTCATCTCTGGGCTGCTGCTTATTCGTCATCACGGAGCAACCCGCTTTTCTCAGTCGCTCGCCTAAGAAAAGCTCAATAAGGGCACACCATCGAGAACTCAAATCTAGACTCCACCGAGACAAAGACCGTTCAGTCAGACTCCAGTGACCACAAGATTGGCAAGCGATAGACTTTTCTAGGAATCCACCTTGTTTTTTTCTATAAAATTGCACCGACATGGATACCATCTCCTTGAACCCTTAAATGGACTCTAGGGAAGACAGACAATTACGGAATACTGCTCTCCTTAATCATAAAACCCGCTAGCTTACTGTTTACTAACGATAGACAGACTTTGAGCTTACTGTTTCTGAGGAGACCCACGTACGAGAGAGATTCTGATTATGAGGAACCGGAGTCCATAGCTAGCCACTATCTTCGTAGAGAAAATAAAAGCAGCTGCTGGATATTAAATTGTTTTTTTCTATTCAATAGACCTATGGTCGGAGGATCCCTCCTTCTATCTATACCCCTTTCCTGGGTAGGCCTGGTAAGAAAGCAAATGAATACATAGAGAGTTTTGAAAGGAAAGAAAGGACTAGGGAGGGATTGAGAGAACCTTTCACAGTGGAAAATGAATAAAAGCATATCGTTCGATGTTTTGGTTCTATTCCCTTTGACGATTGAAAAGTAAGTCTAAAAAGAATCATCCTGGGCACTAGAGGATAACTTCTTACTAAACGACTTAGTCTCAAGCTGGATCATCATGAATTTCTTAACCTTGGATTGGTTGAGAGCTTAGTGGGAGGGCGCTAAGCTGGGAAAAGAAGATATAGTCAGTTGTAACTTATTCTGGTAACATTTCTGGGAAATCTAGGGGGAGCTATTCTAGATAGAGGGCTCCGGGGCACGAGTTGTAAAGAACTAGTTCTGGTAGTTCAGCTCACCCGAGGCAACTAAACTAAATAGGTCTAGCTGGGGTCTCTATCTTCAGGTTCAGGATGCATAGACGGAGCGAGTCTGCTTCGGTAGCGTGAGATGGCATAAGGAGATTGAGTCTCACTCTTTTTTTTCAAAAATAATAGAATTACGGAATCAATACGTTAGAACGTTTTCCGATAGAGCGGAAAGCAAAGTAACCCATTTTAGGATAAAATCTGGAACAAGAAGCAAGCTTCCTTGGGGAAAGGTTTTTCTATGATAGGTATCTATTAATTGTAAAAGAATTATGATTAGATGATTGATGTCTGTTTAAATTCTGTCTTTGATTTGCAAAAGCGGAACTCTTATAGGAAGAGAGCACTCTCATAAAAATTGAACACCTATCTATAGATGGCTGGTTTGCCCTATTTGCTTACTTCTTCTCCTGTGCCAACTTAAACATCTCGAAAAAGCACCTTCTTTACTGGCTTCTTTCTATAACCAATGAGATCAGATTCTCACGACAAGGAAGAAGAAAGGAATCCCCGACACAAGGGAGTTCACTAATCTACTTGATCGTTCGTTGCCTGCTTCCTCAAGTGATAAGCCATTCACCTCAGAAACCCTGGGAAAAGAAACAGGAAAAAAGCAATACGTCTCCTCAATAAAGGAACAGGTAGATATCTTTCAATTCACCCGATGCAGACTCGTATGCTTCATAGTAACTACCTCGCAGGCGAGAAGGAAGGGCTACTCCTCTATTTGATGGGGTGCAACACAACATAGGATTTCCCCTTTCTTGGTATGGAAAAAGAGGAAGGAAGAGTAGCTCTTGCTTGGCCTTGAATCTGCTCTTACCTTTGTCCAGTTTCCGTACGATTGATTCCCAGAATTATTCCAATGAGTGGTCCACAAAAGTCTTGATGCAACATCATTTCAGGCAGACTTTTTCTCATCTCTTCGCCTCGGGAACTAATCCTTTTCACATAGTAGGTTTTAGCAGTGAAGCAAGCTTGTGGTGCTAAGATAGGATATCAATAAAATCGCAATTGAATCCCTATTGAAATTGGAGGAACAAGAATGGTGGACATTCCATCTTAGTGAAGCTGGATATGGTTCGGGTGGAGCCCTGGGGAAGTGCTTCTTCATATGTCGCGGCTCCACCACTTGATTACAGGTATTTCTTGATTGATCTTACGGATATGACAAAAGTAGGATGACCCACCTCCCGATCAAAGTACTAGACTTATTATCCTCAATTGAAACATTTATTCACCTCATCCTACAAAATAACTCACTGCCACTTTGTCCTCAAAAGATTTTAGTGTGAAAAAGCGCATCACCTCTTCATGAAACCTTTCCTAGTACCTTCGGACACTACAATAGGTAGAGAAATTTCCGTCTTTCTTAGCCATTATTATCAATTTAAAGTTGTTAAGCATTAACTTCCTGCACCTAACCTCCTCACACCAACTCCTTACAGATCGGGTCTTTAGGGCGGCTCACAACAACAGGGTGGTTTTACATCCTTTTCCTTTATAGTTAGCAGTTAGTTTTATTGTATCAAATGACTTGCCCAAGCTACCTTTCCGACTTGATGAACTAATCATCACAAGCAAGGGAATGAAAACAAGGGTAGTAAGGAAATTGTAATTAATTCAATTAAACTTCCTCTCAAAAGCAAATCAGATAAATAGTTGTAGGAAAGTAGGCTACGGCAGGTGTTGCTCAAGGGGGTTCTCCTTTCCTATTCTGCTTTGCTTGCTTCCTTTCCAAAATACCAACCCTACTTATCCCTTGAAACCCAAGCTACTGGAAAACCTACTTCTTCCTATTACCCTACCCTATCTCAGAAAAGGGCAAACCTAGAAACCCTCCTATTTATCTTTTTACGGCTACCTACTTCGGGATTCGGGAATAGTACCTACATTCCAAGCTTGAAACAAATATACCTCCTTTCCTCGTAACTCTAGATTGGAATCGGAATGACAGATATAAGCTTGTAAATTCAATTCAATTAGAAGAAATTGGATATGATCCAGATGACAGTGATGTTGTTTTGATATATTTGGACATCGACAGTCCTTTTTCTTCCTTTCCCTATCCAACCCGAGCTCTATCGGTCATGGCTTTCTCCTCTCTTCAATTCTTTCCGCCCAAACTAATCCGCACTAGCCCCAAACCCTAGCCCTGTTGTCTGGATTCCCGATCTCTCTCCTACAAGAAAAACCTATCCCACTAATGACTCTCTTTGTCTCATACCTTGCTAATACCCAAATGAGAAAGGGTTTCCCCCCCGCTTTCAGCCTCCCATTATAAGCTGGATGGATGACTCGACTGTGACATGTTATGACGATCTTGAAGCCCCCACCCAACCATAGATAGATGCTTTGATCATCCAGGTTTTGCCAATCCACGAACGGCATCGATCGTATAATAACCATGGATATCAGGCGTAGGTTGACCTTGAGTGGTTCACTGAAGGGTAGGGCTATCTCTTCCCTTTCCATGCCTTTGATTCATCCCGGATTGTGTTGCTGTGTCAAATCGAGATTGTGTGGGTGTGAAGTCTACCGCTCATGTTCGACGCTATCGAAAATCATGCATTGGATGTGTGTGATCGGCAAGAGAAAGATGTAATTTTATATAAGGAAGGAAATCAAACGCGTTGTTTGAGAAGGAAAAAGGGTAGTAGGTAGCTAGCTAGAGAAAAAAGAAAAAGAGGCTCCCCCTGGACTCTACGCAGGACTTCTTTCTAAGCCTTACATAATTTGAATTACTCCAACATGCCTCTCCATCATGATGCGATTGGAACGTATTTGTTCCCGCCTAATGGGTCAGTTTTTTCTTTTCTCTAAATGAGGGGGCCCCGGAGACCCCTCTTCCTCATTTATTCGCCACCGTTTTTCTTTGATTTTCGTATCGCTCATGTTAATAGCAGCAGTGGGGGTTTGTGGCCCCGTCTAAAGCCGTGGACTAATAACTTTGGCACTATTTTTATGGTGGTCTTATCCCTTTCTTCTTTAGTGACCACGGCGGAATGCGATTCTGCTTCTGGAAATGAAAAGCAAGAGGAATCAAAACCTCTCATACCCACCCCTCCACCTCTTCCTCAATGGGGGCAGAGTAGTGGGGGGGCTATCTACTATAGAAATAGAAAGACCCCCTGCCCCAGAAAGGGCGGAAAGACCCCCTACCCCTCCTAGGGACACTGCACCTTCCACTCTGAGTGCTGGATTGGCGCGCTCAGGTTTAGAGGGTGCAGCTCGGGGCTGCTGCTCCGGAGTCTCAGATTGTATGATGGACTCCCTCCAGAAATGGCTAGCAACGTGCGCCTGTTGCAGCGGCATAATAAGTGGGGAGACTGATTGATCTGCGGCAGAGAAAGCGGCAGTTTTTTTTTCTTGTTCAGGGCCGAAGCCAATTTCCATCAAGGAGGAGGAATCAACCAACGAAAAATCAGGGAAAGAGCCGCCTGCGAAAGAAAAGCGTGACGAGCAAAGTAAAGTCTCGACTCGGAGTTATGGAGGAAATTGTGGTAAATTTTATTTTAGCAAGCGGATTAGGCATGCCCTTAGCCCTACTAGTGGCTTTTAGGGCAGGCCGAATGCGGGGTTTGAACCCCGAGAACATTGACGAAAAAGTGGGGGACTTACTGTTTGACAGTCTAAAGGCGGAAATCCGCGAGAAATTGCAGGCCAGCTTCAACCTGTATCATAATGTTCCAGCAGGAACAAATTATGAGTTCCCAGGGCTAAGCATGAACGAAGTGACGGCCTACTTGCATGGGGATTTTGATGCAGTAGAGCACCTCAAAGCTTTATATCTGGATCTACTGAACCACGGTATTCAAAGTGAGTGCTTTCTTAGAGCATTAGAATTTGTTACAAATGGTGGAGGTGGAATGTTCTGAATACTTTTAGGGTCTGATCGTCCAAGTAAGTATTGGAAACGTCCTCAGTTCCTCGATTCATTCCGTGGCGCGAAATCCTTCATTGGCTAAACAATCATTTGGTTATGCCATTTTGGGCTTTGCTCTCACCGAAGCTATTGCATTGTTTGCCCCAATGATGGCCTTTCTGATCTCATTCGTATTCCGAGAACATAATTCGTAAAAATCTGGTGTAGTTTCTCCGTCTTCCTGGGAAGGAAAATGGAAATGACGAGGCCCCTACTTACCTAACGAGTAGGTATCAGCTGATACCGAGGCCCTCTCCACAACCTAGTAGTTGATGGGTATGGGGAGGGGAGAGAAGAGTGGGTATGAGGGCTTCTCTCGCCATCCATAGCCCCCTTTCATGGTTCACTTTCTATGGACCAAACTGAACTGAGACGTAGGTAATAAAATAAGCAAATTCCCCTTTGACGACATCCCTTTAGTTTCTCGTACTTCCCTCTTCTACTGAATGAACCTGCCTTGGCACCTTCGATCTGAATTCGTTCAATGGGCCGGGTTGGACCTGAGGCTGAGGAAAAGGAAAATGCAAATCAAGGTTCAAGGGTAGATAGTTTCCGGGCCTGGATCGAGTTCTTCATTTTCCCGTGTTTTTGCCCTCAAGCGTCATTTCCCTCTGGAAACTGGAATCTGGATTTCCAAGAAGTAGGAAACCCCGTGTTTTTGCCCTACCTGCCATTTCTCTAATGAAATTGGGCTTCGGGAGCTCAAAAAGTAGCACTTTAGCAGCTATATGAGATGACTTTTTTTTCTCAAACATTGATTTTCATTAGAAAAATGGGCTTCATCACTTTTGCCACTATATGAGATAACTTTTTATCGATCAAACATGGACTTTCATTAGGGAAATAGCCTGGACTAGTTTTGCAGCTATATAAAATGAAAGATTTCACTCAATCAAAGTCCTCGGCAAGAAAAAACCAATCACTCCTGCTTGCCATCTAAGAAAGCCGGTGTAAAATCTCATAAAAAGTCTAAATTGGACCACCTTACTAGGAACTGGCTCATTCCTTCGCTTGATCATCCTTCGGCCAAGTAGGGATCCTAGCTAGCTTCAGCTTCATTGCAAAAGCTGTTTTCACATCTATGAATCCTCGCATCCATATCCATTGGAGGAGGTAGATGAGTCATAGCTGCCAGCCCATTGCTTTCATCTTTTATCTATCTTCTATTTGGCCAAAAGCATCAGCATCATTCCTTGCTAGGGCAGGGCCAGGGCAGAACACTCTTGTAGATATATGTCATGGGGTTCCGATCACCTGAGGGATTGGATTTCCCTTCCTCTCTTCTTTCTCGGCGGAAGATATAGTAGTTAATGGCCTGGCCGTATCCATCTAATCTAGGAAAGGGTGTCCATTGCTGGTTTCGATTCGTTGCTTTCTGGGTTGAAGAAGAAATGCAAGGAATCAAATGCAACAGACAGCAAGCTTTCATGGCAGCAAGGTATCATTAGATACAAGAATAGGATTAGTGTGGGAAGTCATGGCAACTGGGG
>JAAALK010000823.1:145251-158255 GCA_019279435.1 Zizania palustris | reverse complement strand
CGATTCCAGATTAGAACCGGAATAGTTAACCAATGGAATAGGTGTAGGCGGTTTGATCGTTTCCTTTTCTCGTAGATAGCTGTACTAGTACTAGTGGCAGTTCGATACTCCCTACTCTAATATTCTAGAATGGGTTGCGTGAGCTTATCAACTTCGTTACATAGTGAATTGAATAAAGGAAAGAAGGACCAAGTAAAGTCAAGCAATATCATGGAATGCAAGAAGTGCAAATAGTGACTTGACTGCTATAGTATGTAGTGCTTAATGGGTGGCATGTAAGGACAAGAGAGTATGGTCGAAATAGTGCGAGTTACTCACTCGCTATTTTTGTGCAGGATTGACTAAATAGCTTTCGTAGTGCCCTCTTTTCGTAGATTGGAAGGACTTATTTACCTCGCTAGATATGTTGGTGTAGGGAATTCCTGTTCTCTTTCATAGATAGGAGGGGCATGCGTGCTTACAGCCTGTTCTCACATATAGATAGTGGGACATGCGTGCTTAGAGATAGTAGAAGGCGTAATCTTTTTAAAAGGTAGTAAGTAAAAGAATCGCAACTCGCTCTGGATGGATATTTAGGTACCCTCGCCCGATGATGGATTTTTACTAGTGTATGGAAGGAGAATCGTGTGCCCCATAGGAAAGATAGAAGAAGGAATCGTGTCCCATAGGAGAGCAAAATCATGCCGCATAGGAAAGATAGAATCATCCTACTGCATTCCTTCTCCGGTCCTTTCATGGCCCATGCTGTTAAAAGGCTAATACAGAAATGGGATTACTTACGAGCAGGGATGGGATGTAGAGTATAGCCCAGAGTTTCTTAGTAGGAAAACAACCTTAATGGAATTCGGAATGGGACTTTTGCATTTCATTTTTCATTTATTTTTTCGTGAGTTGCTTAATAGCTATCGCTGTTTCACCGACAGACACACCAACGCTTTTGGGGGTTGGTTCCATCCGGTATATTTATTTATTTGCTAATTCATGTGGGATTCCTGCTTATTTTGATTTTTTGTTTTTTAAGAGCGGGTTCACTCAAGGGAAAGCAGCCCTTGATACCCTTTTTTTTTTCTATCGTCTTTTTGATTCTGCCTCACTTACCTGGGGTGGAATGGCTGGAAAGGTGGATTGAAGGGGGGGCAGACCTTCTCCTTTTAATGCTTGGGATGTTTTCGCTCATCGAAAATCATCAAAACCGCTTTTTATCATCAACAAAAGAGAAAAGGGCAGCTTAGTAGTGAGTTTTTGGTCGTAGTATTTTTTTTTCATAATCTCAGACAAGAGAAAAAGATACGAGGCCTTCGAGTAGCATAGCTGTGGCTTTGTTGCTTGGGGGGGAAGGAAGAGTGGGTCAGAGGGCTTCCTTCATGGTGCGTACAGATATCGGTGCACACCTTCATTTAAAGAACATTTCTACCACTCTATCCCCCTTATGACATTTTTGAATCCAAGCTAGACCGGTTGTGTTTTGCCGATCGGTTGCTTACTAGCTTTCTAGTTGACAGGGACGGGGGAAGGGGAGATGGTCTATGTCAATTTAGGGATAGGGACAAGTGACCAATTACTATAGCTGAGGAGAGGAGAGTTTTGACTGCGAGGGAGGCAGGGGCGCGTCTGCTGGTATCGTATCCGCATTCGCATCTTCTTCGGCTTTAGCTACGGTCTGTCTGTTCCTTCCTTCAGTCAGTCCTTATTGATGGGCTCGTGAGCCACGTATGTAAGTAATTTATAGGAGATGAAGTCAGGATAGCTTATTGCGGACGCATTGACTAAGCTCTAGACTTTACTCTAGCAGCCTCACCAGCAGCACGTAACTATGTTTTCTTAGTGGAATGCTTGACACCATTACTCTAGAAGGTAGAAGGTCCTAACTAAATGAAAAGACGGATTTCTGACTGGTTAAAACCCTTTGCTTTTATTCTCAATCCCTCTCAGTTCAGTAACTAGAAGTCTCTTCTTCCACCGCTTGTAATGGACCCGAGCGCCCGCCCAAGCTCCCATTATCTTTCAACGTGAGGAATAAGCCCGGCCAACTCCGACCGATTACTCCACCCGCCACAAGGGATAGGCTGGTCTTGGTTGCACTAACCAAGGTTCTCGACTCGGTCCGCCGATGGGAAGTTCCTGCCTTACTCACACGGGTTCCGCCCTCGACGCGGCTCCCTATCTTTCTTTCGAGCGAGACTTGAAAGGTTGGCCTGCCAACGATAAGCTTATGAAACTAGACGTGGTCAAATGCTTTGATCGGGTAGACCACAACCTACTACTGGCCAATCTTACTAACTTACTAGGTAAGGAGAATAAAACCATAAGTGAACTAGTCTCAACCTTACTTAAGACCCTATAGTGAGTGGACAAGCACGGGGGAGACTCTGGCAACGAGGTCAGAGCCATTCCTCGAGGCAACCCTAATGGATTAAAAGAAAGACCACTTCAAGTTCTCGGTCTACTCATCTCCTTGGATACAGAGGGACAACTGGTCATACGAGCACCCACCGTACGAGCGGTGGCATAAGAAGATGCTACTATCTGCCTTAGTTGAACAGATGAAAGCGAATGGAGTTGCTTCAATGAAACTGGAAAACCTAAAACCCAGCCCTACACTACGAAATATTTATTACCGATCGGAAAATGAATCAATCGAACTAATTATCTTTATCTTTCTCTTTCACTTTACTTTGGCCAACGTCGTCCTTCTGGGATTCCGGTGGAAAAATCGTGTGAAGTTTGACCCCTTTCCACGAATACCCGAAATGGAATCCCCGCTTATGCTCTTTGTGGAATTGGACTGCGTCTCTTACTTAGTATTGAGACGTAAACCCGGAGAGCGGCCAGTAGATAGATACACGAAGTATGCTAGAAGGACTATGGACAAAAGAAAGATGACTTGGGGCCAAGTCAATTGATTCCAAAAGTGTTGGAACCCATTCTGAAAGAACGATTCTGCGTTCATTATAATTTCCCTCCCATCGTCACGCTTTTCTTTCGCAGCTCTTTCCCGGCCCGGATTTTTCGTTGATTCCTCCTTGATGGAAATTGGCTTCGCTGCACCCTGAACAAGAAAAAAAACTGCCGCTTTCTCTGCCTGCCGCAGATCAATCAGTCTCCCCACTTATTATGCCGCTGCAACAGGCGCACGTTGCTAGCCATTTCTGGAGGGAGTCCATCATACAATCTGAGACTCCGGAGCAGCAGCCCCGAGCTGCACCCTCTAAACCTGAGCGCGCCAATCCAGCACTCAGAGTGGAAGGTGCAGTGTCCCTAGGAGGGGTAGGGGGTCTTTCCGCCCTTTCTGGGGCAGGGGGTCTTTCTATTTCTATAGTAGATAGCCCCCCCCACTACTCTGCCCCCATTGAGGAAGAGGTGGAGGGGTGGGTATGAGAGGTTTTGATTCCTCTTGCTTTTCATTTCCAGAAGCAGAATCGCATTCCGCCGTGGTCACTGAAGAAGAAAGGGATAAGACCACCATAAAAATAGTGCCAAAGTTATTAGTCCACGGCTTTAGACGGGGCCACAAAACCCCCACTGCTGCTATTAACATGAGCGATACGAAAATCAAAAGAAAAACGGCGGCGAATAAATGAGGAAGAGGGGTCTCCGGGGCCCCCTCATTTAGAGAAAAGAAAAACGGACCCATTAGGCGGGAACAAATACGTTCCAATCGCATCATGATGGAGAGGCATGTTGGAGTAATTCAAATTATGTAAGGCTTAGAAAGAAGTCCTGCGTAGAGTCCAGGGGGAGCCTATTTTTCTTTTTTATCTAGCTACCTACCCTTTTTCCTTCTCAAACAACGCGTTTGATTTCCTTCCTTATATAAAATTACATCTTTCTCTTGCCGATCACACACATCCAATGCATGATTTTCGATAGCGTCGAACATGAGCGGTAGACTTCACACCCACACAATCTCGATTTGATGACACAGCAACACAATCCGGGATGAATCAAAGGCATGGAAAGGGAAGAGATAGCCCTACCCTTCAGTGAACCACTCAAGGTCAACCTACGCCTGATATCCATGGTTATTATACGATCGATGCAGTTCGTGGATTGGCAAAACCTGGATGATCAAAGCATCTATCTATGGTTGGGTGGGGGCTTCAAGATCGTCATAACATGTCACAGTAGAGTCATCCATCCAGCTTATAATGGGAGGCTGAAAGCGGGGGGGAAACCCTTTCTCATTTGGGTATTAGCAAGGTATGAGACAAAGAGAGTCATTAGTGGGATAGGTTTTTCTTGTAGGAGAGAGATCGGGAATCCAGACAACAGGGCTAGGGTTTGGGGCTAGTGCGGATTAGTTTGGGCGGAAAGAATTGAAGAGAGGAGAAAGCCATGACCGATAGAGCTCGGGTTGGATAGGGAAAGGAAGAAAAAGGACTGTCGATGTCCAAATATATCAAAACAACATCACTGTCATCTGGATCATATCCAATTTCTTCTAATTGAATTGAATTTACAAGCTTATATCTGTCATTCCGATTCCAATCTAGAGTTACGAGGAAAGGAGGTATATTTGTTTCAAGCTTGGAAAGTAGGTACTATTCCCGAATCCCGAAGTAGGTAGCCGTAAAAAGATAAATAGGAGGGTTTCTAGGTTTGCCCTTTTCTGAGATAGGGTAGGGTAATAGGAAGAAGTAGGTTTTCCAGTAGCTTGGGTTTCAAGGGATAAGTAGGGTTGGTATTTTTGAAAGGAAGCAAGCAAAGCAGAATAGGAAAGGAGAACCCCCTTGAGCAACACCTGCCGTAGCCTACTTTCCTACAACTATTTATCTGATTTGCTTTTGAGAGGAAGTTTAATTGAATTAATTACAATTTCCTTACTACCCTTGTTTTCATTCCCTTGCTTGTGATGATTAGTTCATCAAGTCGGAAAGGTAGCTTGGGCAAGTCATTTGATACAATAAAACTAACTGCTAACTATAAAGGAAAAGGATGTAAAACCACCCTGTTGTTGTGAGCCGCCCTAAAGACCCGATCTGTAAGGAGTTGGTGTGAGGAGGTTAGGTGCAGGAAGTTAATGCTTAACAACTTTAAATTGATAATAATGGCTAAGAAAGACGGAAATTTCTCTACCTATTGTAGTGTCCGAAGGTACTAGGAAAGGTTTCATGAAGAGGTGATGCGCTTTTTCACACTAAAATCTTTTGAGGACAAAGTGGCAGTGAGTTATTTTGTAGGATGAGGTGAATAAATGTTTCAATTGAGGATAATAAGTCTAGTACTTTGATCGGGAGGTGGGTCATCCTACTTTTGTCATATCCGTAAGATCAAGAAATACCTGTAATCAAGTGGTAGAGCCGCGACATATGAAGAAGCACTTCCCCAGGGCTCCACCCGAACCATATCCAGCTTCACTAAGATGGAATGTCCACCATTCTTGTTCCTCCAATTTCAATAGGGATTCAATTGCGATTTTATTGATATCCTATCTTAGCACCACAAGCTTGCTTCACCGCTAAAACCTACTATGTGAAAAGGATTAGTTCCCGAGGCGAAGAGATGAGAAAAAGTCTGCCTGAAATGATGTTGCATCAAGACTTTTGTGGACCACTCATTGGAATAATTCCGGGAATCAATCGTACGGAAACTGGACAAAGGTAAGAGCAGATTCAAGGCCAAGCAAGAGCTACTCTTCCTTCCTCTTTTTCCATACCAAGAAAGGGGAAATCCTATGTTGTGTTGCACCCCATCAAATAGAGGAGTAGCCCTTCCTTCTCGCCTGCGAGGTAGTTACTATGAAGCATACGAGTCTGCATCGGGTGAATTGAAAGATATCTACCTGTTCCTTTATTGAGGAGACGTATTGCTTTTTTCCTGTTTCTTTTCCCAGGGTTTCTGAGGTGAATGGCTTATCACTTGAGGAAGCAGGCAACGATCAAGTAGATTAGTGAACTCCCTTGTGTCGGGGATTCCTTTCTTCTTCCTTGTCGTGAGAATCTGATCTCATTGGTTATAGAAAGAAGCCAGTAAAGAAGGTGCTTTTTCGAGATGTTTAAGTTGGCACAGGAGAAGAAGTAAGCAAATAGGGCAAACCAGCCATCTATAGATAGGTGTTCAATTTTTATGAGAGTGCTCTCTTCCTATAAGAGTTCCGCTTTTGCAAATCAAAGACAGAATTTAAACAGACATCAATCATCTAATCATAATTCTTTTACAATTAATAGATACCTATCATAGAAAAACCTTTCCCCAAGGAAGCTTGCTTCTTGTTCCAGATTTTATCCTAAAATGGGTTACTTTGCTTTCCGCTCTATCGGAAAACGTTCTAACGTATTGATTCCGTAATTCTATTTTTGAAAAAAAAGAGTGAGACTCAATCTCCTTATGCCATCTCACGCTACCGAAGCAGACTCGCTCCGTCTATGCGTCCTGAACCTGAAGATAGAGACCCCAGCTAGACCTATTTAGTTTAGTTGCCTCGGGTGAGCTGAACTACCAGAACTAGTTCTTTACAACTCGTGCCCCGGAGCCCTCTATCTAGAATAGCTCCCCCTAGATTTCCCAGAAATGTTACCAGAATAAGTTACAACTGACTATATCTTCTTTTCCCAGCTTAGCGCCCTCCCACTAAGCTCTCAACCAATCCAAGGTTAAGAAATTCATGATGATCCAGCTTGAGACTAAGTCGTTTAGTAAGAAGTTATCCTCTAGTGCCCAGGATTCTTTTTAGACTTACTTTTCAATCGTCAAAGGGAATAGAACCAAAACATCGAACGATATGCTTTTATTCATTTTCCACTGTGAAAGGTTCTCTCAATCCCCCCCTAGTCCTTTCTTTCCTTTCAAAACTCTCTATGTATTCATTTGCTTTCTTACCAGGCCTACCCAGGAAAGGGGTATAGATAGAAGGAGGGATCCTCCGACCATAGGTCTATTGAATAGAAAAAAACAATTTAATATCCAGCAGCTGCTTTTATTTTCTCTACGAAGATAGTGGCTAGCTATGGACTCCGGTTCCTCATAATCAGAATCTCTCTCGTACGTGGGTCTCCTCAGAAACAGTAAGCTCAAAGTCTGTCTATCGTTAGTAAACAGTAAGCTAGCGGGTTTTATGATTAAAGGAGAGCAGTATTCCGTAATTGTCTTCCCTAGAGTCCATTTAAGGGTTCAAGGAGATGGTATCCATGTCGGTGCAATTTTATAGAAAAAAACAAGGTGGATTCCTAGAAAAGTCTATCGCTTGCCAATCTTGTGGTCACTGGAGTCTGACTGAACGGTCTTTGTCTCGGTGGAGTCTAGATTTGAGTTCTCGATGGTGTGCCCTTATTGAGCTTTTCTTAGGCGAGCGACTGAGAAAAGCGGGTTGCTCCGTGATGACGAATAAGCAGCAGCCCAGAGATGAGAGGAAGAGGCTCAGTATCCACTGGCTTCAGTAGTAGGAGTTGCCCATTCATTGTTCACCGAAGTCGTCAGAGAGGGAATCCTCTCACTTTTCATTGGACAAAGAGGCTCCCCCGTGATCGGCTAGAACAGCCATCCATCCAGGGCTTGATGAGTCAAGAGCAGGAGAATAACTCTTATAAAGGCAACAATCGTCTGCAAGGCTGGATCCATATTCCATGGGGGAACTCACGTGGACAGGAAAGCGCTTCTTCTTGGTCCTCTTTCTTTGTAAAATGGGCAAGACATCACTATGAGGTGTAGCGACTACGGTAGTTGATGTATGAATTCCGCCTTGACCGCTTAGAAGCTACTACTCTTTTTTTTGTCTAGGGAAAGATTATGGATTTTGTCCTTCTTCCTTTGATTCTGATATTTTTCTTTTTCTAGCCCTGATGAGTATATTTCTTTTAATCTATGGATGGATTCTACCGTTCATCCGGGGGCTACCAATTAAAGCTGCTTTCAAGCATGAAGTTACTGTCCATCTGCACAGGATCAAGCCTTCTTTCCTTTCCTCTGTCCGTTCTTGGCTTAACAGCTTGTAACTCTTAGTTTAGTCCTGTCTTTTTAGCTTAGCTGGTAGGTTAGCTTGTCTTTTTTCTCTTCTTCTCTCTACCCCGTAACTTCATATCGAAGGAGAGCAGAGTACAATCTTTCTTTGCATGCCGGCGTAGGTTGAGTTCATTTATTGATTTTCCCTATTTTATGGGAATCCGAATCCTTTGCTCGTATATAGCAGTACTAGATTCTCGTAGATAGCAGTACTAGAGGCTGTTCGTCCCTTCTCGTAGATAGCAGTACTAGAGGCTGAGGGAAGCCGATGCAGCATCTTCTTCTGTTCAAACTACTCCCTAGTCTAATATTCTAGAATGAGCTATTAAGCTATATTGATGAGCAATTAGGCTAACCATACTGTTCTATTGGCGTATCAGTGTCTTTGCGTAGTTCTTTCATTTCCTGCTCTAGAGTAGTGACAATGATGGCAAGCGATTCAGCATCACCAGATAAGGATTGATTGAACATTCTTCGGTCGAGTATCAATCCATTTTTCACTATTATCAAGGACTTTCTCTTTCTTGCTAGAATCTGGTAGCGCTAACAGATAATCGGTTTACTTCTCCTTGATGGTCATGGATTTCATTGACACACTGAAAGGATTGGTAACTCTTACCTTTTGAACTAATAACCTCTCGTTGTATTGCTCGATATACTACTCAAAAGTAACATGTTGTTTTGCCCTTGTCAGGATATCCGGCTTATCATCATGCAGCATGAAACAATAGCTTTTCGGTGCGTTGAAGATAACCTCTTTAATGGTGTATTCTAACTTCAAATTCCCTAGCTCTGAGGATGATACTATTGAATCAGGCAATTTCTGACTAAGGACAACAGAGTAAGTGTCGGTGTAAAAGCAATAACCCCTACTTATATAATATAAGGGTGCATATGAATCCGAGCATGAGCTGTAATGGCTGCTGCTATTTTCACAGCTGCCTTCCTTGGTTGATTCCGAAGTTTAAGTGTCATAAAACAAATAAGAACACAACCAAACTACCCTGATAACCATTGAGACTGAACTTAATAGTTCCTCGTATCTTTTCTCAGTGCATATTTAAGATATGGAACTTCGTGGGTTTATTCCGTAGAGACTTTTCATTAGGATCTTATAAACATATGCTAATCCTGTCCTCACTCACTCTTAGCTTGACTCCTTTTACTGAACATATCTCCAACAAACTTATCGAATACACCATAACCCTTATCATAGTAGCAAGCTGATATCTGTCTTGTAATTCAAAATTCCTTTGTCTGAAATTTCCTAGTCGAATAGACGAATTTCCTGAGAGGATAGATTTTTGGAGTTGATTTAGTTTGTAATTTCATAAGAGGAATAGCACTCGTTCTGCTTTCATTTCACCTTAGAATGAGCACTTTGACCAGACAAAGCTCTAGTGCGTGGAGTCTCCTTTCCTACTAGTCTTGATCTGTCCACTTTAATACCGGGGATTCCCCATATTTCCTCTACACCCCGAGTAGTGATTTCTACGAATGAATTGCCTGAGCATAAGATGGATTACCTCCTCGTAGTGAGTGGATTTGTGCAGATGTATTTTCCACACTCATTGTCATTCCTTTCTTTGTTTAGCATTTCTTTGCCTAGAATATCCTAATTTCGTGTACTGAATTTCCTAGCTTTTTAGCTAGTTGATTTGTTTGACATAATATCATATGTGATTGAAGTGTGGTACCTTTTCACCAATTCCACTTTAGAGATTTGCCCCGCCCGACCGAACGAACGAGTCCATCTATTCGGGCTAGTCAATCAATTTCCATGCGAAATGCAAGCAGAGATTTCCCCGGCGCACAACCACTCCAATCCGCCTGGGGATTCACTCGAGATCCACTCATCAGTCCAATCTTTCTGGGAAATCAAGAAATTAAGAGGTATTGGTATATCCATGAACACACTCCATAGAGTTTCTGCTCAAATCAGAGTGTTGGAAATTCAGAAAAAGTTTCATCCCGCTACTTCTTTCTTTTAGGTAACAAGTCAAGTACAACTAGGACTCCTTTTGGCCGGCTTTAATACAATACCTGCTTCTTTCACTTTTTTGTTGTTCAAGGAACCCCTTTTAGTGGCGGAGGGGCGATCTTCTTATGCGATAGATTAGTTGGGCATATACGCAAATATGCAACCTGGTTTCTTTCCTTCCAATTGAATCGAGTATAATGTCTCCCCCTCAACAACTCGTGTTGCCACTCTAGATGTAGGGGTACTGGGGAACATCTGTTCGTTTCGGCGGATGCTAACTGGATTTCAATATCGAGTGATCTATTGAGTGAGAGTTTCAGAAGGTGAAAAAGAGAAGGCTATTTTAGATGCAGTTTCTACCTAATTTCATAGATTCTTTACAGATCTTGCGTACTTACTTACGGGAGCGGTGGCAGGATGTTGATGACATAAATACCAAACTGTTGTGCTCGATATGGTGCTAGGAGAGCTAAAAACATACCTCTTTATCATATACGAATTGAATTGACGAGCACTTGACTGAAGCAAGAAGACTAATTTGCAACGGACTTTGAGTGGAATGCAATTCTTAGATACAGTGTAACGGAAGTGAAGGGAGAAAGATTCTCAATTAGTCAAGAGTTAGCCATCGAAGGACAGAAGAAAGAGTTTGTTTTCTCGTCATAAGTGCCACCAATCTCGTTCAGGCACTAAACTTGTTTCGGGGGGGATGGATGGTTGTCCCTTCTTCTCAATAGAATCCGATAGACAAGAATCGAAAGCAGCAGATTGATTTATTCCTCCAGTAATAAAGTTGATGATTCAATTCCTTCAAAGATGGCAAGAGCGGGGCATCTAGATCGATTCGTTTTTAAGGTTGTTATACCGAATAAAAAGAATTCTGATTCTCTGTTGAGGCAAGCTATTCATCATTAACAGGAAAGATCCCAAAGCTGTTATTGCAAACATGGGATAGCCTGACTCTACGCTACAATCTCTATTTTCTTATGATATTGAATCAGGCTTCTATTATTCAATCTCTAGTTACCGTGGGAAAAGAAAGAGATAAGAGCTCTTAGTCCGACAAGACAAGATATCCCTCTAAAAGCTTCTTCAATAGCTGTGGATTAAATTCATCTGCACACTGATAATTCACCAAAAACAATAGTTTCTGTTTCCCTAGTTTACCTGCCGCCTTGGTGTAGAAGGCATAGCAGAATTTCTACCAATTCAATTCACAAACCCCGGAATATCACAGTGGTTCCGAGCCTCCACCGAAACAAACCTCTCTCAACTTCGCTGACTTGATCATCAACCTGGATTTTCCCCTTGCACCTTCCAATGAATGACTAAGGGAACCATTCTCTTATGTGCTTGAGCCGGTGATGGCAGTGGACGAGTTGCTTAGAGAAAGACGCCCAACTCTGAGAAAACTAAAAGCTGTGTGTGCAAGGAGGATGAAAAGGTTCGCTGATAAACAAAGAATTTCATTTCCTTTTCTTTGTATAGCGAGAAAGAAAAGTCGAAGTCCAAATTCATCTTTGTTGATTGGTATCTTCACTCAAACTACAGGGAACCAGGCAGGGGAAGAAAACTATATACATACGAGTTTCTGCAAATTCGAATATTGAGTTTTGTCTTTTTTCCTGTATACGCAATTAGCCTCAGCTACTGGTTTGTTTGACATTCGTTTCACTTACGTTGGTACTCATAAACGAATATATAGTAGAGTGGAGTTTACTACTCTTCTGTGTTTGAAGAGGAGCACTTTAGGAGACATCTTTTCCCGGGATTTCATCACTTGGTCTCTCTCTTCTTTATTTATGGGCGGGGTAGTTTATTTTTTTTAAGGTAGTAGTTCTTTCTGATCATTCTCTTACTTACACACGCGGAGCTGATCACATTCTTTCTTGGCTCCTTACGAGCACGCGGTAGATGGCAAAATTCCCTATGTGCTTTGACTTTTCAAAATGTAGTCAAAAAAGATAAAGGAGTGCTGGTCTGCCGTTAAACTGAATTGGTCCAAGCTCATGCTTGCCTTGCCAATCAGTTAGCCGCCCTTTCGGTGCATTTATGTATGTGGTGAACCACAAATTGACTGAGGGAGCTCTCACTTTTTAATTACATTTACGGAAGCAAGGAGCAGAAAGAAGAACTAGTTCTTTTGTCCAAGAATACTTTTTCTTTACTTTGCATATATAGTTAGTGAATGAGAGGTGGTTTACCCTCATGGCGTAGCTAGCTAGCCTACCCTTTCTTTAGTAAACTTTCCCTGCCTCATGAAATTCTTCCACTGAAACCTGAACTGTAGAATGAGAGCTTCGGGCAAAGCTGTGGTACTACTTAAAAAGAGTGGTTTAGCTCGTTCAAAGGAATAGATCTGAAACTCTTTTTTCCTCCAGTTATGGCCTTTCTAGACGGGTGAAGAAGAGGAGAAAGAGAAGACGCCCACTTTAGGTGCTAGACTAGCATGGAAGAAAGCCCGGAATCTGATCTTAATTAAGACCAAGCAAGGAAGAATAGCTGGAATAGAGCTGCGACGGTCTACGAACTATTTAAGAAGTTCGGGAAACCCCGGCATATCAGATAAGAGAATTCTATCTAAGAGGTCGAATCGACTTCTTTGCACTCAAGTACTATAGATTTCGAGTTTCATTTTGGCTTCTCTCAATTTCGTAGATAGAGTAGTTCGCCCTGTTTAGTAAAGTCGTAAAGGAAAGTCAGCAAGGATCTTTCTTCGTTAAGTGACTTTCACGATGTAAAGCCACCGTCCAGTAGACCGAAAAGGCAACGGCTGGGATTGGTATTCGTGCTAGTTGCTCAAGAACAAGCAACGGATTGAGCGCACTAGCGCGAAAGCCGTTGCGCGTTAGCACATCCTCTTGCTCGTTGCGCGTTAGCGCATCCGTTTTCTTGCTACTTTACGATCGAGGAAAAAGGGATACAATACCCATTTTAGAACCGTTCACTACTAACAAATAGAAAATATCAAAATAACAAATAATAACAAATAATATAGTTAATTAATATAGATAATGGTTCCAATTTGTCCTAAATTTGGCAGTCTGTGACTGGAAATCCTTTCTCTTTTCAATAGAAAGAGAAG
>JAAALK010000823.1:124057-141148 GCA_019279435.1 Zizania palustris | reverse complement strand
TAGCGACGGATAATTCCGAATCTACATAGGTCTAGTCCAGGGGACAAATCAATAGGAAATGCTATTTGCTTCTTAAGAAGAAGAACTTTTTTGAAATGAAAGAGTTTCCACGGGCGTCGGATATCATTTCTTCAAATAAGGAAGAAGTGTTTGTTATCGAAGGATTTCCTTCCATTCTTCCTAGTATGGAAGAAGTAAAGAAAAAGTACTGCGTCTCGATCTATACGAAAGGGCACTGGTTTTTTCTTTCGGTTTCATTGATAGCAGAAGAGTGCGCTAGCTAGCGGAGCCTGAAAACGCTTGCTTGCTTGCGCCCCACCCCTACGGAAACTCTTGCCTATGCTTGCTGCTCGCTCAGTGTCAGTAGAAGGGAAGAAAAGATGGTCACTCCTTTTAGGAACATGGCGAGCCTTACTTACGACTGTTGCACTTCACTCGCAGCTCGTTCATTCACTTGCTCATGAACTCGCAGCTTCGCCAGAAGCGACTAGTCGCCTCCTTTCCTCCGCCGAAAGATGCTTAGCCAGAAGCGACGAAGGAGGGGAGCTGGGGAAGGCCGACGATGGCAATGAGGGGGAAGCTGTCGTAGAAGCTTTGCCCCTTGCTTTACATAAATTGTTATGAACTTACTAAATGACCTTATTTATTCTCCCGGAACGCTAGCAAATCTAATAGTTCCCATCTGCTCTTCTTAACTTAAGAACGAAGGCCGCCATCCTTCTTATTCAGGAACCCATTGAGGGGGGCGTATCCCCGGGAAGGGGAGAGTGGCCGAGCGGTCAAAAGCGACAGACTGTAAATCTGTTGAAGGTTTTCTACGTAGGTTCGAATCCTGCCTCTCCCACTTGTTGTAGACTTAAGAGAAGAGAAAGTAGGCGGAAGCAGCCTAGGAGGGCCAACCGAGCGAAGCTCTTTCTTTTTTTGGCCGTGCCGTGAAGTGCAATTTTCTCGTATGCGTTTTAGAGAGGTTGTCGAAAAAAGACGATCTATAGAGATTCCCCATCTATATCCAATCGAGAATAGAAGCGAGTCGCTCCCGGCGTCGGCTTGTAGTCTCTGCAGTCGGCACACGCACGCGCCCGCCATCATGCCTCCTTGGTTCGGGACGAAGCCAAGCGAGACATACGATAGACGAAGGAAGCGCCCACCCAGCAGGAGGGCTAAAACCTGTAGTTTTGAAGTTGCAAACTCCAGCTTCGAAGCTGGAGTGCTTTAGCCCTTTAGTTTTGAAGCAAGAATCACCGTCTTGAGCGCCTTGCGCGCTCAAGAACAAGCGATGAGCGCTTTGTTGCGCCTGCGGATACGTTTTCTTGCTGGGGAAGGCTAGTTTGATCGAGGATTGGAGAGGAGAGGTGGAATAAAAAGCTCGGGATGGATTTTGGAGTCTTTGTGCGAGCCGTATGCGGTGAGAGTCGCACGTACGGTAAGGAGGGGGGTTCGCGTCTATACGTGTAGCGTGGTGGTTGGGCCTACCCACCCTATTTGTTCCATGATCTATGGGTCTACTGGAGCTACCCACTTCGATCAATTAGCCAAGATTTTGACCGGATACGAAATCACTGGTGCTCGATCTAGTGGTATTTTTATGGGGATTCTTTTTATCGCTGTAGGATCCCTATTCAAGATTACTGCAGTTCCTTTTCGGGCGGCTGTAGGACGGACGGACGGCCCCCTATAGGTAGTAGGGGAGGATGGGTGGTACCGCTCAGATAGCGGCCAATCCTCCTAACTGCGCGCGGGCCGGGCTTAGAGCGCGTGAAACTCATCACTACCTCGTAAGGGCGTTGAGACCATAGCATGTTACACAAAAGCGCCGCTTTCTCAGGAGTGTTGTCACACAGCTGCCCGACTAGAAGAGCTACTCGCTCTGTAGTGTTGTCACACAAGATAAGCACTTAGCCCGCCTGCTGGCCGGGCGAATCGAAGTTATCTTCCGGTCAACTGTCCACCCAGTCAAGTGCAAAAAACACAGTGGAATCACGCAACGCACGCTGCTGGTGTGCTTCCTGCCCACGAGGAAAGAAGAGCGACAAGGTTCAGATTTGACTGTTTGCAGCATGGGAGCTGATTACCCAAAAAATCCCTGGGAAAAAAGAAAAGATATCTCGGTAACGAAAACCATAGGAGGCTGTATTGGCGAGATCCAAGGGTTCACAGCAGCCCAAAAGAAAAACCGCCTGGAAGTCCGAGGACCTTTAGTACCGTACCGAACCAGCAGCCTTCGCGCCAAGCGACGACCGCCCTTGTCCCTTTCCTTTTTCCATTCAGCCTACTTCTTCGCTTTGTTCCGTCAGTCTAAGGCAAAGCTTAAGTGGTTCGCCTACCTTACCCACTTGATGAAAGGGAACGAACTTCGTTTCCTTGACGGTTTTATGGATGGATTCAGTCAGCCTCACTCCTTCCTTTTTAAAAGTGACGCTTTGCGTCTTCGCTTCCGAGGGTTAGGGTATAGGCCGTTTCGAGCAAGCTTTCGCTTTTTCCCCCGGCTTTCTACAACTTTCGCTTTAGCTTCCAAAGGCGACCCAATGACCTTTCCGGAATTAAAAGTATTCGTCGCCCTACCCTAAGAAAGAAGTCACTATAAAACAGCTTGCCCTCCTGAAGTACCAAAGGTGCGCGGAGCCCGGTGAAAATGAATATGTTTGCTACTGAAAGAAGCCTGCCTGCCTATTGACTAATATTCGTCTTTAGAATGAAAGTAGCTATGAAGCCCAATCTACTGTCGATTCAAAAGGGGGCATAGTCGTATGGGTGGGGTGTTTGTGGGGAGCTGCCTTGGATATGAGGAATTCCTCAAATCTAAAAAAAATAGAACAAAGGCAAAGTCCGTGACGAAGATCTTTCTTTTCTATCAATAGATAGGAATGAGTGTTCGTTATAGGGGATAGGATCCATCTGCTCTCTCTCTCTCTATTTTCTTTGATGCAATTTAGAGAGAAAGAGCAGTGCGAACTAGAAAAAAAAAAGAGAATCGGGAGATGATTCAAAAATAGATACATAGACATCTAAAGTAAAGGGATGTATATATTATTCCTATATATATCATCTATCTATGATAAAAGTAAACAGAGTTCGTTTTTGGGTTCCCCGAAGCCCCGAATGGATTGGATCGTTTCTGCTTCTGCCAACGAAATGAAGGCCTCGCCCCTTCCGAATGCTTCTCCGATCCTGAAGTTCTCGCGAAGAGAATAAGATGCAGCTCCCCCTCCCTCTGTCTTTTTCCGCTTTGCTAATCTTCCCCTCTAACGCGGGCCGGGCCGGGCTTAGGCGGGCGCGGGAGGAAGAAAGAAAGTCGAAGAGCGTCTTCTCCTTTGTCCTTTTTTCAGTGCAACACAGGAAAGCACCCTCTTTTTGTAATCCCTGCAGCTTCCCAGAGGCTTTTTTTTGTATTGAACGCATGGCGTAGCTAGGACCCCTCCAATCATGTTTGAGCCTATGTTCACCCGGGGCCCAAAAAGGAGAATTCCGGAATGCCTGCCGGCGTTCAGATAAGGTGCATATCCCTTACCACTAAAGGAAAGGCTCGACGAAGGGGGGGAGATTTTCAGGGTAAGGAAAACGCTTTCGGGGATTGAGATGTCGATTTGATTTTCATCGAAAAGGAAGAAGGCCGAGGGGATAGCAGCCTTCCTTCGGGCTTTGCCTGCCTGCCGACGTTCTAATAAAGAATTCCGGCTCGGCCCGGGAAAGCGCTGGCAACAACATAAAGAAAGGGGTCCATGTAGCTGCTGCGCCCGCCCACTGAGCAGCAGGTTCGGCATCTACTACAAACAAAAGAGAGAATCCACTTCAGATAACCACGTCTCTGCTAGGCAGCGTGTGGAATGGCCGAGAGCGGACCAAATGGATATATAATCCAAGCCGAGAGTGGAGTTACGTGAACAGCCGTCTGATGGAAAACAACTTTCATGTTCGGTTCAGAGAGCACTTTTTTCGTTGAGAATAAGTCCTTCCCTTTTGTGTGAATTCCCCAGCGGCGAATTAACAACTTGTGGGGCCCTATCTATTCAATCTCTCGAGCCCCAAGAAAACCCCCCTCCCCCTCGGACTCAATCTCTCTTTTGACTCTATATATGTGGGCACCTGATATCTATGAGGGTTCACCCACCCCGGTGACAGCATTCCTTTCTATTGCGCCTAAAATCTCGATTTCTGCAAATATGTCACGTGTTTCTATTGTTGCTTCCTATGGGGGTACATTACAACAAATCTTCTTTTTCTGCAGCATTGCTTCTATGATCTTAGGAGCACTGGCCGCCATGGCCCAAACGAAAGTCAAAAGACCTCTAGCTCATAGTTCGATTGGACATGTAGGTTATATTCGTACTGGTTTCTCATGTGGAACCATAGAAGGAATTCAATCACTACTAATTGGTATATTTATTTATGCATCAATGACGATAGATGCATTCGCCATAGTTCCAGCATTACGGCAAACCCGTGTCAAATATATAGCGGATTTGGGCGCTCTAGCCAAAACGAATCCTATTTTGGCTATGACCTTCTCCATTACAATGTTCTCATACGCAGGAATACCCCCGTTAGCCGGCTTTTGTAGCAAATTCTATTTGTTCTTCGCCGCTTTGGGTTGTGGGGCTTACTTCCTAGCCCCAGTGGGAGTAGTGACTAGCGTTATAGGTCGTTGGGCGGCCGGAAGGTTGCCATGAGTAAGGTTGGGAGACCGAAGGCAGTTTTCCGTGCACCGGACACGTAGCTTACCGAATCAGTTGCAACACAGATGGGAATGCATGCTACGAAAGACAGGGTCGAGTCTGATACATCAACCGTCGACTCCATATCCTTGTACGAGTCCACAATCACTACACGAGATGAACCTGGGTTTGGTGAATGGAAGTTGGCCTTAGGTGTAATAGGACTCCCAGTTACTGCGCGCGATCGTATACTGAGGTGCTCCCCGTCGGTTGTTGGAACGACGCGAGCCGGGCCGGGCCTCGATTCCTTGCATAAAGATGAAGGGACAGAGGTGACTAATTCCCCATCTCATTTGGGGCGGAAAACGAATCGACATCTCGATGTGATACAGCCCTTTCCATTTTCGTTGGGAAAGAACGGCGAAGTCCATCCGAACCCTCCAATGAAGAAATAAGAGGAGAGCAAAGCGCCAATGGCGCGCGAAGCGCATGCGGAAGGGGCACGGAGAAATAAAGAAGTGTGGAGGAGAAGCAGCCGAGCTCATTCCCTTCGCTTCCTGGGCCCAAAGCAGTGCTTTGTTTCCTGGCCAAATCAAGGATTTGGGGCTGATTGCAAAAGATATCTGAATAGAAAGATAGATCCATCCATCTATCCAGATATCTAAAAAAGAATCGATTTCGATTTCATAAAACCTTTGATTCAAAGAACTGCGCTTAGCCCCCCCGCTCATGAAACGGCTCTGCTGCAATGGATGGCAGAGGGTCCGTAGTACCCGAAGCACTGGAGTGATCCAGTAGCCGGGAAGGGGCCTAGAAGTGCCTACTACTACACCACACTACACTTGGCTCTACACATTTACAGAGCTTACCCCTGTCCAGTGTCTGGCAGAACGTTGGGGGCTTCAATCGTCGACTCGTTATCCCCATCTCAGCCCAGGCTAACGGAGCCTGACTTATTCAGGGGAGAGAGTGGAGCCTATCGAAGCACTCTTGAGAGTA
Organism: Zizania palustris; assembly: GCA_019279435.1. NCBI lineage: Eukaryota > Viridiplantae > Streptophyta > Magnoliopsida > Poales > Poaceae > Zizania > Zizania palustris. Next base: position 135,497 of record JAAALK010000823.1, on the reverse strand, counting down.
AGATCCTTGGCTCCTCTGCATTCTCTACAGGGGTCTCTGCCCACATGGAAGCGGGGCAGAGATGGATAAGATCAAACACGGGAATAAGAAGCATTTGAAATGCCTTTTTGATCATTTTGATAGAGGGGGATGGATAAAGTGGGCAAAACAGACTCACATTTTGCAATCGAAAAGATGGGTTCCTTTTTCGTCTCGACAAAGAAAGAATCATCTGGAAAACGCTCCTAACCCCTTCGTAGGGCCGTGTATAGTAAGTGATCCGAACCTGCCCGGAGCGAGCCCCCCTTAGAGGCAAGTGAAGTTGGTGAGCCGTATGATGGGCAACTATCTCCTGCGGTTCGGAGAGGACTCAGCTGTTAGTTAGTACCCCCTTGGTTTCGGGGTGGACCCTTTCACTCTATTTTATTATATACGCTTAGTGAAAAGAATGTTTTTTGATAGACCTAAGACATGGATTCTATATGAACCAATGGATCGTGACAAGTCGTTACTACTAGCAATGACTTCCTCTTTCATTACTTCATCCTTTCCATATCCCTCTCCCTTGTTCGATCTTACTCATCAAATGGCACTCAGTTCATATCTGTAAATTCGATCATTGACAAGGTTCAAAGAAAGGGTGGACTGCAGGTAAGCACTAACGCTACGCGCCTCTGCATTTCCGTGATTAAAAAACAAGGGCGTACGTAGCCAATTGTAGATTCCAGCCGAGAAGTTTAACTAATTGTCAATGCGACCATGTTACTAGCGAAACTGTGCCTGTATTTGCACCAAAACTGGCATTCATCTCTTCCTTCAAATACAACTTCTTGTGAAGTGTTCCATGGTATACGCTGCTTACTAAAAGGGCGTTACACCTGCTCTCCCATGGGTTGGTCGGCTATACGGAATCCAACCAAGCCAGATAAGTTATGGCCGATAGGCGCTTTGGAAGCAGTAATAGTCGAAGCAATGGGCCGCTTGCTTTGTTTGGAAATGGAGTCGATATACCTTCGATATTCCAGAGAGTTTGGGGTAGCGAGGGGGGCTAGGTCTTTCTTCGCAAGCGTTTCTCGATGGCCGGCCTGAGATGGATTGGATGGTTAAGTGTTCTATCGTTGAGTGCAGTTCAGGGATAGATCACCACCTACTCGGTAATTTTATTAGGAAGCATCTTGGAGAGGAAAACTCTGGCTTTGTTGAATTGGTTATGAGATTATTGGTGCAGGGAATAAAATACAGATGCAAATCTATAGGTCTACCGCAAGGCTCCTCTATCCCCCAAGTTCTAATAACTTTTGATCTTCACCGGCTTGACAAGATCTTCTTGGGGGAGTGGGACATTTACCAAGAGGAAGAACAGCCTGTGAGGGTCTACTATGCTAGGTATGCGGAGACTATCTTGTTAGGCATTCCACGAATTACAAAATTCGAAAATGCCGCTAGAACTAAGGAGCATGCGCGCTCCATACTCAAAAATGCTTGCGCTAAGTTAGACCTCGATGTCTGCTGGGAGGAGATTAGCCCCGATAAACTTATCATTTTGCTTGGTGGGAAAAAAATGCTTGAGGTTCTAGGGTTGGTTGTATCTTTTAAAGATAGTGGGCGCATCAAAGTTAGCTTTCCTCTAAAGATGTGGCGGCAAAGGGTGAGCACAGGGAGACTGGTCCAGGAGTTTAGGGATGGGCTTAACCGTCTCACAATGGCAAACTTCCTCAGGCTACTCAATGAGCACGTGGGGGCCTACCTACGAACTGCTTTCCAGTATCCTATATCTCAAAAGAAAGTAGTGCCGCTTTTCCGCTTCTTTCTTAGGCTGGTCATTTCAAGATGCCGCAACTTTGTTCGTCAGACTGGATGTGAGGAAAGTGGGGTGCCTGGACTAAACATTTGCCAAGTCCAGGAAAATTAATTATGTTGCCACACTCGTAGAAAAATTCAAGAGAATCGAGAAAGAGCGAATTCAGGAGGTTTTAGGCTCTTCTATTTTATTCTCATCCATTGATTATAACCACTTATTTCGTCTAATTAAATAGATGTCTGGGTTTATGAATGTGGTAGCTCGGTCTGAAGACGGGTATTTTCTATTCCCATAGATTCGCTTTCCAGAGTGACTTGATTCTTTGCTCTTCGATAGCAAGCACTGGTACGAACTTCATCTGCGCAAGAAAAGCAAGCAGTCTTAGTGGCGGACTTCCTCTTTCCAGTAATGTTACCGGATTCTCGTAAAGAGGAGATACAGAGCCTCAATCAAACTCACTTCATGCTAAGAGCAAACAGGTGTCCATCAATCAAGATCACAAGAAGATGCTCGAGCCAAGTCAGATAGAGGAAGCAGAAGAAGTAACCATGTATGCGTGTGCTACCCACGCTTGGCAGTTAACCACCAGAACAAGGAGCCTTTTATTCAGCTTCAGATTGGGGATAAACTGGATCCATTGGTTTGGCAGGACAATTCTAACTACTTCTCAGCACTACTTTTCGCAGTTGAAGACTATCATCCCTGTTTTGAAGTAAACCCCGAATTCAAAGTGAAGGTATGCACCGGAAGAAGAAGAAGAGAAAGAGATGTACGCACTGTGAAAGAAGCCCTCTAACCCACTCTTCTTTCCCCCCACCTACCCGGTAGGTAAGTAGGGGCCTCGGTATCACTATTTGCAAAGAGATACCTACACCTATAAAATCACGCATTTTCTATTTTATCTTTTTGGGCTTGGGGCCCCCCTCGAAGAGTTCTTCGAGTTCCCTATACAAAGGAGCCCCATTCCTCCCGAGATGCTTCAGCAAGTAGTTCTCGCGGTAGAGTTTTTCTACCCCATCGGCACTGGGAGCTCCGGATAATCCCTTTTCGGAAAGGAACGCGTCCACCGCGTCGGCTATTTCTTTTTTTGAAACAAAAACATACCTTTCGACGCAGCGGGCCGGCCGCCCCTCAAACAGCATTTTAGTCAACTTTGCTTTTAGTAAAAACTCATTTTCATGGTAGGAAAGGATATTTATTTGGTTCTCTATCATTTTTTCGATTCCATTTCCATCCCCGGGGAACACGTGGAGAGAAGCCCGCATATTTTCCAAATAAAACACAAAATTCTTATTAAATGAAGGGGTTTTGATCCTTTCATCGTTTTTGCACTGAAAATGCAATTCTTTAAATTTGTTTATTAATGAAATGATTTTACTTTGAAGTTCAGGTATGTTGCCCTGAATCGAAGAAGGGGGTGCCGGATGAATTGAAGGCTCGACAACTACCCCTTTTCCTGCAGGGTTAAGGGGGGCTCCGCTACCTGAAGCTGCTGGAAAGCCGGAAGAGTTCTCTAAAGAGAAAGAATTATGCCCCAGATTAGAATTGAAAACTTGACTTAGAAATAAAGTATAATCGTTAGCTAGACTAGGGACTAACTCGTCCGGCGAGTCACAAGTTTTTGGTAGAATGGGTAGGGGGGCTAACTCGGCCCGCGAGTCACAAGTTTTTGGTACAATGGGGGGTAGGGGGGCTGCCCACTCTTGTTGGGCTGACGTTCCCTGAACTACTTGAGCTGCCCCCCCTTGAAGGGCTGACGTCCCCTGAACTACTTGAGCTGCCCCCCCTTGTGGCTGGGGTACAGCTTGGCCCAGTTGAGCTGCCCCCCCTTGTGGCTCGGGTATTGTATTACCTACCGCGTGCGCCACTATTGGAAGTAATTCGCTTAAACAAGTCCACACCCCGCGGGTGTGTAGAGTCACAAGAGACACTTTTCTTCCTTGGGTTGAGGAGTAGCCTGCGGGCCGCAAAGTTGTTGCCGGATTGACCTTCATCGCAGGGATTCTTTTTCGTTCAAGAATTGCAGTTTTCGTGATCGAATTACCAGCTCTACAACTTTTGGTGCCATATCTTCCAAAACCAAGTTGTGTACCATCCGGTTCGCAACCCCTACTACATCTGCATTTACTATATTTACTATATTTCGTACGTTTCGGATATAGCATGCCCCTTCTTATTTTGACTATATGAGATCCGCACTTTGACACCTGAAATTCCGTTACGAGTGGATACTTCCGCAGGAGCATAATCTATTTTCTGGTTAAATACATTACAAGATGTTTTTCCAGACTTTCCGCATTCAGTTCTAGCTATTTCCGCACCCCCTAATCGACCAGAACAACAAATACGTATCCCCTCCACCCCTTTTGGCATTATTAATGGAATATCCTTCACTATTTGACTAAAAATGGAACGAAATGAGATTGGATTGTTCCTCAGTTGAAAAGAGATGCCTTGAGCAATCAGAGAAGCACTTTGATAAACAGATTTGATCTTTACCGACTCAATTAAGGTATTAGTGTTTGTTCTATTAGACAAATAAGATCGCTTTTTTTTCACTTCGTTCAAATAAGAGTTGTACCCGTACGGAATTTGCCTCTTTCTCAGTATGATCTCTATCATCATCTCTATTCCTTTTCTCAATTTGCCTATCCTACCTAGGTCTATGAATTTCTCTATCAATTCCATTACCTTATCCTTATCCATGAGGTTCCTACATTTGATCCTTAATTGACCTAGGAGTTTTTCCCGGGCATACTCAAAAAATGGGTTATTATACACCCCAACCCCATCCCTTGGAAGGGTAGCACCGAAGAAAGGAAAGAGCGAGATGGTGGTTTTTGTTGTTCCCGCGAAGCGAAGATCATTCGCTTGGCGAATGAAGTGGATCAACCTCTTTTTGGCTCGGGCCAAACACTTTTTCTCGCTGGTCGAGCTTTCTACAAAAAAAGCGATGCGAGAGCGTATTCTCTTATCTAAGCTTCCTCCCTTCGCTCCCCCCATCGTAGATGGTTCAGCCACACCCGGTGCCACGAAATGATTGAGAACTACGACGGGGTCGAAATGCATTTTGTTCTTTGTATTAAAAAAGTATTGCATGACCGAATAATTCAAGGAGGGGCGCACAGCGGGGAGGGTCCTTTTTAGTAGATGACTCGTCGGGCCGTCAGAGCGGGACTTCTTTGGTAAAAAGAACTTGAATAACTTTGTTTTTCTGAAGGAGTCGTCATTTTCTATCAGGAAGGCTATGTCATTTACAACCCCGGCGTATTTCGGATGCTTGAAGGCCCCGCTCACCCGAAGTGATTTAGCAAAATTCGATGGTGATCGGTCATGGTATCCATAACGTTGCGTCTTTTTCGGCCAAATCCTGATTTCGTTTTGCTTCTCCCGGTCGATCGACTCGACTCTTTTCCCTGCCCCCCGGCCTCTCACTTCGTTTCGTTCTTCCTCTGTACCCTCGCTTGAATGAAGACACCCGATCGGCCCGACTTTCCCAAATGCCCACCACCGGCCTTTATCCTTTCCGGGTCTTGATTTGTCGCGTCGTTTTAGTCGTAGTGGTCGACGGGGAAGAAAGAAATGAATGAATGTCCTTTTGGGAAAATGTAGAATAATACACCTACCGAGACGAAAGCCAAAGGTGAGTATCGTAGGTGGACGTATCGAACTGAAATAAGATCTAAGATTGACATCTTGATACAATGCTTTACCATAATAAAAAATAGAGTCAATGGTGACAGAGCCGTGGGAAGAGCCGCTTCTTTTTTGCGGCGGGGGCTTCCATTCACCAGCGCAGACTACATACACGTGCTCTCTGAACCGTGCTAGATAGTCACCCATCACACGGCTCTCAAACCCAACCTGTGGTGGATCCCGGGGGACAAAGCAAAGTCAAAGCGCTTGATCCTTTGCCCCATACTTTGAGATCTTCCTCCCCGCCGATCAAGCAGCAACGCAGCTCGTGATAGGCTTAGCTTAAGCCGCTAACGTTCGGTTCGGATAAGTAAAGTCCCTTCGGTCGGTTCGCTCAGGTGGTCTTCCCTTATTTTCCCTAACGTTCAGAGTTGTTCTGGTTTGAGAAAGGAGCACCGCCAAGTCCACTAGGGGCGCCCTGAATGAATAAGAAATGGACAGCTGAGGTCAGGCTTGCATGAAAAAAGAAGATAATAAGTTAGATGTCGATTACACACCTGAGGTTGGTAAGAACTGAGGGACAATGCCCCCCTCACTGGGCCCATCAGCGAAGCAACTGCTACTTAATCGGGCGGTTTGCTTTCGTGCAAGGCCCCCGCTGCTGGAACAGGCGGTTGTCATTTTCAAGTAAACGCCCCGCCCCAGAAGGACGCCCTCGCTCTATTGGCAAAACGCTTCGAAAGAAGAACGTATCGCCAAGGCCCCGACCGGCCGGCCCGCCCCCTTTCTTTGCCCGCCGGCCGCCTAGCTCGTTATTCTTTGAGATCTGGATAGAGTCTCGCTTCGGGGCGGGGGAAGCAGCAAGCGTAGGCTAAAAAGGCAATAGTCTAACGTTGGGGTAGGGCGCGCCAAAACAACCGGGGGCCCCGGAGGGGTCAGTACAAAAGTACTATATTCTTTCCACTTACTTTCATTGGCTAGCTGCCTTTTGTAGCGCGCGTACTCTGATCCTCTTCTACGAATCTACAACTCTCTTTACTGAGCGAGACTTCATCTATATCCCTAAAAGTGGATTTGGATTCCCATTTTTTCTTTGAATGACAGCTTCAACTTGGCTCCACCTTAGAGAGGGTTTTCGGTTTTAATCAAGATAGGGTCAGGGGCGCGTCGGAACGGTAGCTGCTTAGTCTCATCCGAGAGTCCAATCTCTTTGTACTGTGCTTTTGTGTCTTTGAATAAAAAAGAAAGAAGGGGGTCGATTTAGGCTCCTTCCCTTCCACTGCATAGCTGTGCTATCAGGTACTACGAGCCCTCTGCCCCACGCATCTAACCAGCTCGCGTGGTTCACCGGTTCCACCGAAAACTCTCATTTGTTGAAGCGGAGCATAGTGCGGCGCCGAGCGAGAAAGGTCTCTTTTTTCGGTTTATTCACTGATCTGAAATGAAACTTAGCACTTGTTTTTTTATTGATTCCTGGGTGGGGCTAGGCGTTCGCAGAATCCGTCTATCCGAACCGCAGACGCACTTTTCAGATCAGTGACGGCCTCTCCAGCGGAGCTGGGCGCCGGGGCCCTGGATGCGCTAGCGATCGGCACATTAGGGGAGTACTTGCCCGGGTTTCTCGGCCTGGTATCCTTATCCTCGCGTTCATGATATCTACATTCAACTGTGCCCCGGAGACACGGTCGAAGCACGCCCGCCCCGTGTGCGTCTTTCACGACATGCTCTGGTCCCGGGTTTCTTCCTGTGGTCTTCTAGCGTTAGAAGAAGTCGTGTCCGTCCCGGACATCTGCAACGTCCTCTCACGCCTTTTTTTTGGGGGACAAACAAAGATCAGGAAAAGACGGACCGAACCCATTCGGTGACTTTCGCGGTCGCCCTCACTGAACCGACTTGGATCTGAACTACGATTCAGATCAAGTCTTACCGAAATTGGATTTCCTTTTCGTGCCATATGTCGCTTAGACTTTACTTTTTCCCCTTTCTGCCCTTTCCTCTATTTGTTCGATAGGGTCCTCGTTCTATTCTAATTCTAAACCCATTGTCGTCCACAGTTTCCTTGTCGACGCGAAGGGGCAAGCAGCCCCCAAACAAAGTCTGAGATCAGAACTCATACCGCGGTTGTGGCTTGAAGGCCGCATGCAAGTTCTTCAATATTTAGAGAGTATGTGTTAGTACGAGATCGCGCTATCAACTTATGAAATCTTTCTCGATGATTTAGGACAAAATTGTATCCCTTAGGAACCGTACATGCACCTTTGTTTGGATGCCGATCGAATATTGTTACAATACGAAATACTTGAAGGCCACACGCAATTGACTCACCTACATTTTATGCTCCCGCCCTTTTGTAGACTCAGCCTCTGCCTCTGGGGAAGTGCTCACATCAACTCCAATTTGGATGGAGCTTCTCGATGGGTTAGAGCGTTTGCGAACCAAAAATGGGAACTCCATAACTCAACAACTCAACGTGTTCTACCCCACCACAGGATATATAAGATAAGACAGAGGGAGGGGGAGCTGTGTCATGGCAGTCCAAGTTGCAGAAATGTGTTGCATTGTCTACAACAGAGGCTGAGTTCATTGCTGCGATCGAGGCGTGCAACCGCAATTGTTTGCCGGTTCGTTCGTCCTATTCTTCTATTTAGGACCCAGAGGTACTGGATTCTCTTTCGGGTAGGCCCTGAAAGGAGAAGAAAGGCTGAAATGCCAACGGACGTCTGTCTATTCTCTAATTCACCCGATCCCTATCCGCTTTCCAAAAAGGAAGAATGCATGAACCACGGCAGAGGAGAAAGGACGGATCACCTGCCGATCTTTTACAAAACTATGCCAGAAAGGATATAAAGATTGACCGGTACAAAAGCCATCTCCATCAATCTACGCTCATTAAGGAGAGGGTTCCATAGAGAAAAAAATGGGGAGCGAACGAAAAAGATGTGTGGCTGAGGGGAGGAGAGAAAGAACGCATGCATGGAAATTCTTTCTGTCTCCTGTTTGAGAATCTATGATAGGAAGGACATCTAAGGCTAAGGAAGAATTCCAGAAAGTCCATTACTGAGAAGTGGTGATCTCATCTCGTCTTGCTTGCTGGGAGAGAGGAAGCTCCCGGACCACCTTTTCAAGCCAGATAGCGAGCGATCACTCAGCAATGATACCGCCGGCCGGGAATAAGTACCTATCCCTTACGGGAATCGAACCCGTGTCTTCGACATGAAAAGACGATGTCCTAACCACTGGACGAAAGGGACCAAAAAGCAATTCTTCATATACCTAAGAAAAGAGAATAGAAGTGGTTCCTTTTCTTTCTATACGAAATTCGACGATTTCGTTTGTGTTCATGTTGGCGATTTCAGATGTGAATGAGGCCGGTCGTCTCCCCCTCCTACGGGTTCCCCAGTGACACATCAACCACGCCCCTTCCTTTTCTCCGATCATAAATAAATAAAGCCAGCCCCCTGATCTCTTTCTTTGTCTTTCATCCCCCCGTCCCCTTCTTTCTAATTCAAAAAAGAAAGGGGGGGGCGGTAAGGCGCCTATGGTTTGACAGGCTCGCAACTTACAAAGGGCACTCGCTGCTCGCAGGCCTGCTCTTTCTATTATGATTTCTATGTCTATGAAAGCTCCTTTGACTCCAGCCCCATAAGCTATTCTTTCACCAGCACCTGCACCTACGAGACGACTATTGCTATTATTTTTCATTGCCATTCTTCTTCCTACTTCGAGGGGATCTGTAAAGAGAAGAAATGGACAAAAAAATGAGCTAAAGCCAAGCGAACAATTAAACAACTCGAGTGAAAAAGCCAGGAAAGAAAAGCTCAATCCAAGACATGAAAGCGGATAACCAAGGTAGTGTAGTCATTGGTTGGAGGAGAGCTAGTAGGTTAGGTAAAAGACACTAAGCTAAGATTAAAGGTAAGTAACTAGTATCGATCCACGGGAGCAAGGAACAAGAAAGGTCTTGAGCTGCCAAGAAGAATGTACCTGGGTCGGGAGCAGGGGTTGGTGGAACAACTGGACAAGCCTAAGTATCTAGCTTTGCTCACCTTGTTGAAACTAGCCCCGTTGCAATAGAGAAATCCTTTCCCGTTGAGAATGAACAGCTTTACCAAGGCATTCCACTGTCTTTGCTGGAACTGCTGTCCTCACTGAACTAACTGCCCGTTTCACTTGTCCCGTAGCTGGCTTGGAATAAGAAAAGTCTTTTCTTCCTTCCCCGTGAGCTAGAAGGAAGAGAGAAGCTGTGGCTGGCTTTGTTCACTCGGCTGGCTGGTCTATTTATTGATATTTTGTCTTAATAGAGAAGAAGCTTTTTCCTGCGAAGATCAAGTTGAACGGTGAGTTCTAAAGGTTTTCCTGATGTACCAGTGTCTGTGTCGCTTTCCAAGTAGTCCTTTCTTATTTAATCAAAGAAAGGGCTTAAAAATCCAGAACTGCTAACAAACCAAGGATATAAGAATATTCATTAGGTTAATCACTTTTCTGTGTTCATTAGTGAACTTCCCCAGATAACAAATGTCTAGAATCTCCAGATAAGGAAGTACGTACTCTTCTCAAAACACAACTGCTAACTACAGATAATTCTTCATTTGCTCCTTGGTTTAGACTTTAGAACCGCACTAGATCTTAAGTAATTGTGGGAGCAGACCCCCTAAAGCACCAGACCATTTTATGAACCAATTGCAAGTCAAAGTAGTCTTTGCAGCAAGTTAAACAATAGTATCACAAGTTCACAACTATGAATGCTCACACTCAGGATAGACGCCCAGCTTTATTAAGAAAGCCAAAGTTCATACAAGAAAAAAGGAAATAAGGAAAGCAGGGGGCACCTGCGTTACAATGAGGTAATCTGACTTATAACGACTCCTGAACAACTCAAACACTAGAAAGCACTAGTATCACCAAACCAACAACTGAGCTTTCGACAGACGGACTTAGTCTTTCTTCAGGTCCCGCTAACCTAGTGATGTAGAAGATTAGCGCCGGATGGCACAAGGCGCTTTGCATCATTTAGTGTAAAACGCAGCCTCTCCACAGAATTCTGCTGCATGCTGGGCCCTGATGGTGGAACTGTCATTTTGGGGAAGAAGAAAGCCGCCCCCTTTTGCGGCAGAGTGGGCAGCATCGCTTTCCCTCGCGTAGCTTCGATGCCATGAAAAAGCAGAAAAAAGACAAGAAAAAGAAAAAACAGTATCTTTTGGATTCTTGCCATTAATTACAGGAAAACGAATTGTGGAGCTGTAGGCTTCAAAGTAAGGGGAGGACCGAGATTATATACCCAGCAGCAGCGCGGGATCGAAGGGCTTGGTTGGAAGGTAAGTTGGTGGTTGGTTAGGGGTCTTTCCCGCGTGATAGGCTTGGCGCTTCCCGCCTGATAGATAACCACCACCACAGGCCCTTTTACATGCAAGACTGCCATGCGGCACGAATTTCACGGTAGGTACAATCCTGAGAAGTTTGCAGCAGTTGAGTCATGCCTTTCTAGCCGCCCAACTATTATACCTTGATTGGGGAGAGCAAGGCTTTGTGCCCAAACCAAAACAATCAACCTAGCTTGCAGTAGCTGATAGAAATAAGGCTCCTTTCTATCTTGAGTCAGCGATATCAATAGGTTATTCCCCATCTTGCACTTCTCGGAAGAAATAGTCCCCCTCTCTAGGACATCCATCTCTTACTCTCTAGGAAGCAAGCAGGGGCAGGCCCGTCCTAACTGACACTGTACTATAATTGGACAATAGCGGCTAGACGGAATGGACAATAGCATGGCTATCCTTAACTAACCGCTAAGCAGTTCGAGACATCAACAGAAGTAAATAAAAGAGATACGCTGCCGTTCACTATCATTTGCTAAAGTAATACACAAGCTCGCTGGCCATTGAAATGGGGCATACACCGGTATCGGCAGATCAACGAATTCAAACTAGCTTTTCAATCATCAAGAAAAGAAATAAGTATCCCTAGGTTTCGATCAATAAGACGGTAGAGATCTGGCTAGCGGGATAAGGCGCATGTGAAAAAAAAAAA